>BQNB010082304.1:0-29369 GCA_026074375.1 Tanacetum coccineum | reverse complement strand
ATCTTGTGCTGTTGATCTTGAAGTAACATGCCCCGGATCCTTATTCCGCTGCGACCCATTTTGGGGGTGTTACACCGTGTTGTCTGCTTTGAGACGTTCCGGTAATGAGAACTAGCAAGCATGGTAAATCTAATACATCTGTGTTAGAAGATCCTACGCTTTAAGCTGGAAACCCTATCAAGGAGATTCTTTGAATCTACCTGATCACAGGTACAATATTTATACTGTAAAACGGTCCTACGGAACCAAAGGTTAATCTAACCAAATCCGGACAAATGACAAAGCCATATTCGTCCATGCGCTTTATTGCTAACTGTTTTATTTCAGGATACATAAAGATGGAGATGGTGATGCCTTATTCCAGCTGAAGTCGGATTCATTACCACATGCTCATGCTCAAACTACAAAGACATACTATAAGCATCGAGATTCAAGAATCATGAAAGCTCAAGAATTAAAGACAAAGACTTCCGCACAAACTCTGATATACAAGATCTTCCTTCAAAGATATCAAGTCTATCAAGGGAGATTGTTAGCAAGCTTTCAAGATGATGCAAAGTATGAGCATGTTGGTCAAGACACAAGATCGTAAGGTGGCAAAGACGATCAAGACGGAAGGATAAAGATTTAAAGATCTCGGACGAAAAGACAAAGTCAAAAGACAATGACAAAAGCTCAAGATCATAGATCACAAAGCATGAAGGAACAAGCCTACAACGTTGACAGAGACAAAGATCATAAGAGCTTAACGACAAAAGCAATCTCATTGATCTCACAAAGGAGTGTCACAATGAAAGTTCGTTCATTAATTATATTAGGTCTCGGTCATTAATTAATATACGTTGTAATAGGCTAGACGGGTAAACGGGCTCTTAAATGTAAGCTAACCGGTCACGTGTATCGGGCGAAAGCCCAAGTAAACCCGAGCCCGGCCCGTAGAAATACTAAAGGCAAGTAAGCCTTTTAGTCTAGGTATAAATACCACTCTCCATGGATGGAGAGTGGGGTTGGTCATTTGTATTGTATCTATTCAACATTTGCAAGTAAACTTCCTAATTTCTATCTCTCTCTACTTTCTCTCTCTTATTTATCTCTACAATTCTTCTCATCATCTCCTAGCTTATTTTCTTGTTCTTAATATGAAATGAAGTGATTATAGTGATTCTGACAGATTAAGAGGGAATTCAGTGTTTCCAGAACTCCACAACAAAATGGAGTTGCTAAAAAAAAGAATAGGACTCTAATAGAGGCAACTAGGACTATGCTAGCAGATTCACTCTTACCTACTACATTTTGGTCTAAAGCAGTTAATACTGCTTGTTATGTTCAAAATAGGGTTCTAGTGACCAAGCCTCACGACAATACACCTTATGAACTATTACATGGTTTACCACCTAGTATAAGTTTTATGAGACCTTTTGGGTGTCCTATGACTATTCTTAATACCTTAGATCCCCTAGGAAAATTTGATAAGAAGGCTGATGAGGGGTTCTTTGTTAGATACTCTATAAATAGCAAGGCTTTTAGGGTATTTACACTGAACTAGGGAGGTAGAGGAGAATTCTGCACTAACCTTTTTCTTGAAAACAAACTAATGTTGCAGGGAAGTAGACAGGATTGGCTCTCTGATATTGATTTACTATAACAAAATGTTGATGCGTACTTACTAACAATATATTATGTACTATTACTTTATGATAGTACACAAAGCTCAAGGATTAGGAAGGCAATTGTGATGCTGCTTGGTAAAAGACTAATGAAGAACCAGCAAATGAGGGTGAAAGAAATGGTCTAGAGAAGGAAGGAGGAGCTTAAATAAGAAGATTGACCAGAATGTTTTATGCAAGATTTCAGAGCTGCAATGGATAATTTGCTTGGTTCACAGAGGAAGGTAACAGCACTAACAGAGATAGTACTGTCAATCCATCTGTTAGTGTTGCTGGGAAAGTTTTAACAATTATGATCTTCCTACTGATCCTCATATGCCTAATTTGGAGGATACTATTGATCTTCTAAATACTGGTATCTTTAGTGGTGCATATGATGATGAAGATGTGGGTGCAGAGGCTGACATCACACTGGAAACAACCATGAATGTCAGTCCTATTCCCACAACCAGAATACACAAGGATCATCCTAAAGACCAGATCATTGAGACATAAATCAGCTAACTCAACAAGGAGGATGACCTAAAATTTCTGAAGACACATCGCTATGGTCCAGTACATCAAACAGCCGGAGGAGAACAAATCACAAAGATTATCAAAACTGCTTATTTGCCTATTTTCTCTCACAAATAGAACCTAAGAAGGTGACACAAGCTTTGACAGATCCAAGCTGGATAGAGGCAATGCAAGATGTGTTGATTACAGTTTTTAGTTTTGCAGATGTTTGGAGATTGTTTGACTTACCCAAAAGGCAAGCATGCTATTGGAGTCAAAATGGTCTATGAGAAACAAGAAAGATAAGAGAGGGATATTAGTTAGAAAAAGGCAATATTGGTTGCACAAGGTTACACCCAAGAGACAGACATTGATTATTGATGAGCGTTTTTGCTCCTTAATGCTAGGTTTAGAAGCAAATAGGTTTATTTTGGCCTATGCATCATTTATGGGGTTTATTGTGTACCAGATGGATGTGAAGAGTGCCTTTTTATATGGTACTATTGAAGAGGAGGTGTATGTGTGCAACTCTGGTTTGAAGATTCATCGGTTCCTTTGACAAAGGTTTATAAGGTAGAAAAAACTTTATACGGTTGACATCAAGCTCCTAGAGCTTGGTATGAGACTTTGTCTACCTACTTATTAGAAAATGGATTTAGAAGAGGAACCATTGATAAGACTTTGTTTATCAAGAAGGACAAAGGTAATATATAATAACCCAAAATTTTCATCAAATGCAAAATCAACTATTAACTTTTATATGATCACAATTACACGGGGAAATTTTCCACTTTATCACATTACTTGCATTACCAATATCTCAATATGCAATGTAACTTGCATAACTAAAGTAGACGAGCTCACGCAACCTAACTATGCCATCTATATCTATTTATATGTCAAGCAAACATCATAACATATCAAGTTGATATCTTAATATCATTATTACAAAGTACATTACTCATATAATGTACCATTCGCAACGTTATATCAAAACGGGCTTTAAACCGTTATCGTATACCTCTAAACCCTAATTCCATGAGAAGTTAATATCTAAAGTGAATGCACAAGTTACTAAAGCATAAGTGCAAGTAATATAACATCTCATTTGAAATATAAACTCCCTCTAAGTCAAAGTAGAAGTCTCTAAAAGCTCAATATAAAAGTCATTAATGCACGACATCCAAAATAGACGTTTCACCTCCGTTTTCCTAAACAATTTTGTACAATATATCAAGTATAAGTTTCAAGCAAGTCATATACTTCATTTACATTCCATAATCATCCTCATTTCATAATATTTCATGAAATGAAACCTAGAAACCCTAAAACCTAGCTAGTTTCTAAACCATGACCCGTTTCTTGATATTTATCCATCATAAACCTAAACCAACCCTCAAATAAGTTGTAATAACTTATTTTACAATATTACTAATCATATACAATCATCATTTCATCATTTCATCTCAATTATACACAAAATGAATCCAAGAAACCCTAAATGTGCCCTAATGAGAGCATTTGACCCGTTTACTCATTTTCGCCCATTTTAAACCCGAACCACCTACCAATTCTTGTTATTAATTCTTAATACAAGTCTTGTGAACATATATTTATCACTACTAATCAAATGTACTCGAATTCCAAGCTTAAAATCCCAAACCATGCCCTAATCCACTTCACTTAAACCCGCGACACACTTTTTCTTGTTTCGGCCCATTTTCTCATTTTTAAACCCAAACCACTAATTGAATTGTGTTATTAACTCTTAATACAAGACTTACAAATCATAATCAATCATTTCTAAATTAACTCACTCGAAATTGAAGCTTAAAAACTCAAAACGTGTCTATTTGGACCCGTACACCTTTTTGGCTCATTTTCACTCATTTTATCAAGTAACCATGTGATCAAGCACCTCTATGATCAAGCTCCTTCCTTTGGAAGCAGCTTACAAGCAGCTCTTTGTCAATTCTTGGTCTCAAAGTTGGCCACATCTCTTTCTTTTGCACCATAATCAGTCGCGGCCACAAGGACTCCTCCACATCATTCCTAGCTAATTCTAGCATATAATACTCACTCCATAGCCTTCCCACATCATCCTTTAGCTGGTACAAATGTCCTAACCTGGTCTCTAAGTCTCCTTGGGCACCAAGGGTGAAATTCGCCTATAAATAGCCATGAATACCCATTCATTCAACTCATCCCCCACTTCCTCCTCTATAACCCATCATAGCAGCAATCCTTTGCTCTAAGAAGATCCTAAGAGGTCCTAAGAAGTCTCAAGAATAGAAGTGAAGCAAAAGAAACCAAGAAAAGAAGCCCGGGAGTCGTTATTCTAGGCGTACGAAGCTAAAAGTCCCGATTTCGACCCGTTTCCAAGCTATAAGCTCAAACCCAGGTTCTGGATGTTCCACTTCTGCTCCTACACTCTTATAATGTTCATATGATCCTAAATAAACTCTTGTTAAAGTTTTATAACTCAATTCATGCTCATTTTCCATTTTGATCCAAAACCGTACACCCGAAACCCTAATTTTATGTTTTTCTTAAAACTAAATGTTATAATGGTTAAATATTGTTATAATCTATCCTAACATGCTTAACTAATGTTAAACACACCAACCCCAACCACACTTCCCCACTATTATAACTACTTTATTAATTATTGAAGGAATTTGAATTAAAAACCTACGCGTTTTCATTATAAAACCCTAATTTGACCCGTTTTGATTTCTAGCTTAACGAATCGTTAATCTGAACTTTCGTTACGTTAAACCTTCATATTTTAGCTTATATTAATAAGCTATAACCTGCAAATGTCTTTTGGAATGTTAAAATAAGCTTGCATGGCAATTCGGACTTGTTTTGTAAACGTTATCCATGCAAGGGGTATATATGTTTAACCTTTCTGAACTTATAACCTAAGGACTGAAAATGTCCTTTTATCAAAATTATAAACTATAAGGGTTCTATTATGCCACTTTTCCAAAGTGCAAGTTTATCTTTGTTACATCTTTTAAAATAGAGGATCCAAACTTGTAAAAGTGCAAACTCAAGGGTATATTTTGCCATTTTTCATTCTTAATGTTCTACATGTAAACATTTTGAAAAAGTATAAATATATGTTCAAATTACATAGTCAAACTTTAATTAACCCGCTGTCGTGCTTAACATTTCAGCTATTGATCAAAACGCTTTAAAAACCGATTATATTCGTATCACAATACTAGGGGCTTCATTATTAAGGGGGTATTCATCTTTGGTATTACGTTCTGACTGAGTTGATTGGTTTACGATTTAAAGTGCCCTAACTTCTTAAACGTTTACTAAATGACTTCTGAATTATGATGGCCCGAACGGTGATACAGTAATTCCAAACTTTCCAATTAAAACTCATGACTCTTATAACCAAAGTTCTAGAGTACAATCTTCCTAAGACTTGACATAGTTACCAAGGTTGCGTGACGTGGCTGTTTACTATCATTTTGCTATATCAACCTTCCCTGTTAAGATGTGGAAGGTCGTTCAGTTTCATTTTGGATATTTATTACAATCCTATCAGGTGAGTTCATAACCTCGCCTTTATTATTTACATGTTTTATAACCATTCGAGGGGGATAATGCTTGTTACAAACTCTTTAATATCATTTATCTTTTATAATCATGTGATTACTTTTCCAAAAGACTTAGGTGGGTCTTAAGCCTCACTTTTAATCTCTTTAATGCTTTCATAAACCCGTGAGGGGGATACATGCTATAAATTACGAATACAAGTGTTTTTCCAAATTATATGCTATCCTGATATACCATTATAACTAATGTCTAAGTTACTTTATGCCAAAGTCCCTCATTATCATGACCATTAATCACTTATGGGTGAACGCGAATATTGTGGATAGATCTATCGAGATTGATGAATCCTGTTTGTGTTAACCAGATAGGTAACCAAACACACTATATTTGAATTTCATAGGTATATGGAAATTACCTACACTGAGGGCCATTATCTCTCTATATATATACCACATCATTTTAGGTATATGTATACACTAGTCAGTTTGTGTGCCATGAGCTTAGACGAGACCATGACCATAACAATAACAATAACACAATAACATTTTCCTATGATAATTGTATTCGTTGCAATTATTACAAATACCAGGTGTATAACAACGTAACCCAATAACACACTATAACGCATTACTATGACATTGCTTTTATAACAATTACTTATGATGACTTGTATTCAACTATTTAATATTAAACCTATGAATTTCACTCAACCATTGTGTTAACTTTTTAGCATATTTATCTCAAGTAATTGAGCAACTTACGACACGGAGTGGCATGGACTTAAAGATGGCTAAAACTTGTTATCATTCACATTGTATGTAACTAGATTTTGGTACCTGCCTTTGTAAAACTCTGATTTTAAATGAATGATAACGTATCTTTTGAACAAACGTCTCTTTTGAGTCATTTTCTATGATTATGATTGTTGTATTCATGAAGTAATACCCTAGATTAGCTTCCGCTGCTATATGTAAAAATAGGGGTGTTACAACATTAGATTTAAGTCACCCAAAAGAGAGTTTCATCCAACCATCAAGAAACTCATACAATAGCAAATGCAACAAATACATTCATACAACATAAAATAGAAATAGAGCTAATGCAAGATAATTAATCTATAAGACACACTACATACTTCATGAAATAAAGAAACAATACTACATAAGTCCTAAATGATTCATGATTCATAAAGAATGACTTTTTGAGCAAAAAGGTTTGGGGTGACATATTTATGAAAACATTTGAAGACATTTCAAGGTGGTGGTGAAAAGTGTGAGGTGATTGCGGTAGTGTAAAGATACTCAAGATAAGGAAACATGATATTCATCTCATCTCTTAGGGTTAAGAAAAGAGTTCGGTTATGAAGCAACATATGCAATTTGACCCATGGTAGTCATGATAGTTATAGTAAAGAGGGTTGCCCATGATAAGTGGTTGTGGTTGTGGTGGAAATGGTGGTGATGGAATGTCATGAATGTGATCAAAAGGAGTGATTGGTGACAAAGAGAGTGTGATATCCAAACAAGAATGACTTTGAAGTGGTTGAGGGTTTGAAGGTCTAGGAGGAACATTCGAAATGTTATCAATCAAAGGGTTCAAAAGATAAGGAGAAGTAGGTTCAATTAAGGATGGTGGTGAGATTTGAAGTTTTGATTGAAAAGAGGAAGAAGTGTTCTCTTGGTTTGATGAGGTTTGATTGGTGGATGTGGTTTTTGATGATGTATTTGGAGGAGTTAAAGATAAAGAAGTTGTGATAGGAGAGGGTGTTGTGGTGACATCTTCATCACTAGAGATGTTGACAAATAGTTCTCTAGGAGGGATTATGGTTAGTTTGATTTTCTTAAAGGGATTGGAAGAAGAAGCTTTGGCGGAATTCATGGAAAAATGCTACGAGGAAGATGAAGATGGCAAGAAAGATGTGAATGAAGGCTTATTTAATTTTGAAGCATAGGATCAAAGTAGAAAAGCATGAGAATTAAGGAAATAAATTTCAAAAGTTGTTTAGCAAAATGCAGGAAGTTTAGCTGTGTCTAAGAGAGAATAATCAACTGCACAGAAAATCAGGTAGTCACAGTAAAATTTTGGTGACTTCATATGGCGGTCCCATATATACATGGCGGTCCTAGCTATATTAGGGGGCCGCCCCATGTTTATGGGGGCTGTTTTCTGAAGGCAAGAAAATTTTCAAGATTTTCTTAATTTTCTATAAAACCTGTACAAAAAGAAATTTCCTAATTTCCCTTTTTGCAATCAACTCTATTTCATCATGAATAATCTAATCAATAACACTAATCATTTAAAATTTAGGTAAAGGAACACATATATGCATATTGAATAATAGATAAACAATCATACCATCATAGAGGTAATTATAGTGTATGAGTAACATGCAAACAAGTATTTAGGATTATAAAATTAAAAGATCATCTAAGGCAAGTGATGTTGCCCGTGCCACATACTAACTTACCAATTAATAATATAAGTTTAAGTACTTAAGCATCATGAAGTAATAAGTAATATAAATAATGTCAAAAGGCATATTTCTATAGTGTTCACTTCCTCATATTTCTCCATAAATTTCTGAGGCCTTTTCCAATTGACCTTAATCCACCATGATGCTCATCTCGAATTTAGACTTGACGGTTGATGATTTTGGTTTGACGGGTGTAAAAAGGTTCCAAGTGAGGGTCAATATTAGGTGGGTTTTGAAAAACTTAAAGAACTTCATTGGTTAAAGAATTGACATAACGAATAGGGGAAGGAGTGCTTGCACGCAAGGTCCCTTCGTCATTTCCATCATCATCATTGTTAAAATGAGAGGAGGATGGTTGACTAAAGGAGAAGGACGAGGAAGTGGAGTAATGACCTATTCTCGTGCCAAGATCCTTTCTAGTCTTTCGCTCTTGTTGAGCGTTAAGAGGATTCATGACTCGATCATACAAGACATATGACTTATTTGACAACTTAGGATTTTCATTCATGATGAATTTAAACAAATAAGTTAATAACATACCATAGGGTAGAATTAACCTCTTTTGTTTAGTGACCTACTCCATTCGTCTTGCCATAAAATAGGCAAGGTTGAATTTTTTAGAGTGTATGACGCAATAAAGCATGTAACAAAGATACGCGAGAACATGATCCCGATTACCCCTCAAACAAAAGACATTTTCCTGAATTATTTCTTCCAGTGGCTTTAGGGTTGGCTCAATTTCACGAGTTAGAACTTAATATTCAAGAACATTAATCTCTTCCTCATGACGGATGCGACGGACTTGACCTTCTCTATCAATTCGAATAGACGAAATGATGTCTTCAGGAGAAGGAAGGTTGGTTTGATATGGACCATCAGTAGGGACACCATATACCAACTCATCAATTGACCATCTGTCACTAAAGACACACGCACCATCACAAGGTATGTCAATAATTTGAGCAAATTCTTTAAGAGAGTAAGAAAAGAATTGATTTTGAATAACAAATTCGACAAACATTTGACCTTCGTCGAAATAATTGTTTTGATATTAACTATAGAATTCAAGTATGAAGCGAGGGCAAATTTGTTCATTTATTTCAAGGAGACACTCAAACTCAATAAAGTGAAACAATGACCGAACATAGTTTAGATCCGCAAAGTTATCAAAAACCACCCGACCCTCATGAATGCAACGACTTTCAAGGTTTCTTATTTTTTCTTTTATAGGTGTACGGTATTCATGTGATATAATTGGTATATAGGCTCTTGTATTTTTGTGATCTTCGAATGACTTACGAGGCATGATTTCCTAAAACAAAAGAAAAATCACATTTTATTACTTGTTTACTAGTAATTTGTTATGTATATTGTTTATAGTGTATGCCTAAATGTGACAAATATGGAGTAACGATTAACTCGACCTAAAAAAGAATCCTAAGAGTTAATC
The DNA here is from genome assembly GCA_026074375.1 of Tanacetum coccineum. Taxonomy (NCBI): domain Eukaryota; kingdom Viridiplantae; phylum Streptophyta; class Magnoliopsida; order Asterales; family Asteraceae; genus Tanacetum; species Tanacetum coccineum. The sequence continues at coordinate 19,708 of BQNB010082304.1, read as the reverse complement.
CAAACGCTCCTTAGTTTGATTTTGCTCATCCAAACATGTCAAAAAATACATATGAATTATGTATCACAACCTTTGTTCATGAGATCATTATGCATGTGTTTAAAAACGTTTTTAAGTTGCATTAGCAATGCATAACAACAATTTTATTATGTTCCTAACGTGAGTGATTTGAAAATAATATTGGGGTTTTGGTTTGAAATCAAATTTTTGACAAACTCACAAATGTATGCAAATCCTATGTCTATGGGAAGCATATTAGTTATACATTGTATCCTAGTAGTCTTAATTTTACAAAATTGAAAGAGAAATGAAAAATCCCTAATTTTTAATTTTAGTGTTCATCATGAATCCTAGACTCAAATTGAAAGAAAGTAGATGAAATGACTTACAATTGATTATCTTTAAGATGTATTGAGTGATTGTAGGTGTTGATTTGATCTTCAATTACAATTTTAGTGGTTGATTTTAAGATTTGGGTGGTTTTGGTTTATGTTCGTCGCTGCTGGTATGAGAAGGGGTGTTTGTTTTTGGGTTTTGAATTTTTTTGGTTAAGAGTTCATTTTCAGAGTTTGCTGATGGCGGTCCTATAACGGCTAGCGGTCCCAAATATATTAGGGGGCTGCCTATGATATGGGGGTCACCCTTAGTGAAGGGTTTTGGACTCGGTTTTTGACAAAAAGTTTACAAAGAAGAGTGACATTTTAATTTGCATTTCGCGAATTAAAAATGCTTAAAGTACTTTGGATGAAGTATTTAAGTTGTCACAACACGAAATGGAACACAGGCTAGAATTAAGACAAAAGAAGGAGAAGCGGACTAATATGATTTATGGAATGTGTTCTATCATTCCTAAACCAAGACGTAGATAGTTAAACGATTCACGTTTAAGGGGTTTCGTAAGAATGTCGGCGATGTTATCGATGGACGACACTTTTTCAGTTAAGATATGTCCTTTCTGGACATTATCATGAAGAAAGTGGTGACGAATTTTGATGTGCTTGGTTCGAGAATGTTGCACTGGGTTTTTGCTAAGGTCAATCGCGCCTTTATTGTCGCACATGATCGGGACGTCGTCGAGTCGCACGTCATAGTCGATAAGAGATTATTTCATCCATAGTGGTTGTTGACATGCCTTTTCAGCGCTTACGTATTCGAATTCGGTAATGGATATAGCAAGAGCGGTTTGTTTCTTCGAGAACCAAGATGTTAAACAACATCCCACAAACGTACAAATACCGCTAGTGCTCTTTCGGTCCACATAATCTCCCGCATGATCAGAGTTGGCATATACTACGATTTCTATGCCAGTCCCCTTAGGATACCATAATCCTAAGTATGTAGTGCCTTTAATGTATCGAAAGATACACTTAACCACTTCAAGATGAGAGGTTTTGGGAGCCTCTTGGAAGCGGGCACAAAGGCAGACACTAAACATGATATCAGGCCTACTTGCCGTTAGGTATAATAAACTACATATCATGCCTCAATACTTGGTACTATCTACCGACTCACACTTTTCATCTTTCATGAGTTTGGTATCAGAGGACATGGGGGTTTTCATTGGTTTAGATTCTTCTAAGCCAAATTTCTTAAGCATTTCTTTAATATATTTAGATTGATTAAAGAAAATACCAACTTCCATTTGTTTTATTTGTAGTCTAAGGAAGAAGTTAAGCTCACCCATCATGCTCATCTCGAACTCGTCATGCATGATTTTAGCAAATTTATCACACATGTCTTGACAAGTCGAACCTAATATGATGTCATCGACATATATTTAAACGATGACGAGGTTTGAACTTTTCTTCTTAGTAAAAAGAGTGTTATTTACCATTCCCATTTTATATTCATGTTTAATAAGGAAAGCTTTTAATCTATCATACCAAGCTTTGGGTGCTTGTTTAAGACCATATAAAACTTTCTTTAATTTATAAACATGATTCGGTTTTTCAAAGTCAATGAATCCTGGAGGTTGTGCCACGTATACCTCCTCATTGATAAAACCGTCCAGGAATGCACTCTTTACATCCATTTGGAATAGCTTAAAATCTAAAGCACAAGCATAAGCTAATAAAATCCTAATTGACTCAAGTCTAGCAACTAGGGCATAAGTTTCATCACAATCGATGCCCTCTTGTTGATTATAGCCTTGAGCAACTAATCTAGCCTTATTTCAAGAAAAAAAATACCGTTCTCGTCTAACTTATTTCTAAATACCCACTTAGTTCCTATAATTGTCATATTCCTAGGTTGTGGAACTAACTCCCAAACATCGTTAGCAATGAATTGATTTAATTCTTCTTGTATGGCGACTATCCAACTATCATCTGTTAAGGCTTCATTCACATTCTTAGGTTCTATAGTTGATATAAAACAAAAGAAGTTACTTTGGTTTTGGGCTTGTGATCTAAGGGTTCTTTGGTTAAGGTTTCCTATGACATTTTCTAATGGATGATTCCTAGATTCCTTAATGTTGACTATTTCATCAATCTCTAAAGTTTCATCCACAATGTCATTTTCTAGGTTTTTCTTTTCGGTAACCTTAATTGCTTCTTCTTCATCTAAGTCACCATCCACCAAGGGTGATGTCTTAGAGGGTGGAGGAGTTTCATCGAATGTCACGTTAAGTAATTCTTCGACTCTCCTAGTGTGTTTATTTTGGATGATGTAGGCTTTACTATTTTAAGAGTAACCTAAAAAGATACCTTCGTATGACTTTAGGTCAAACTTTGTAAGGTAGTCTTTAGTGTTTAAATTGAAGCACTTGCTTCCAAACACTCTAAAGTAATCTAGAGTAGGTTTCCTACCTCTTAAGAGTTCGTAAGGTGTTTTTCCTAAGATGGCTCTAATTAGGATTCAGTTGAGAATGTATGTTGAAGTGTCTACGGTGTTACACCAAAACTTTTGTGGCAACGATTGCTCATTCAACATAGTCCTACTCATTTCTTAAAGTGTCTTATTTTTCTTTTCAACCACGCCATTTGATTGAGGAGTGGGTGGAGCTGAGAAGTTATGTGTAATACCATTGGCATTATAATACTCTCCAAATTGCATCTCATTATCAAATTCCCTACCCTGGTCGTTTCTTATTGACACTATTGAACATCCAAATTGGTTTTGAATTTTCTTACTAAATATTTTGAATTAATCAAAAGATTCGGTTTTGTCCTTAAGGAATCTAGTCCAAGTGTACCTAGAGTAGTCGTCTACTATGACTAAGGTGTAGCGGTTTCCTCCGTAACTCCGTATGGCGGATGGACCGAAGAGATCCATATGAAGGAGTTCTAAGCATCTAGTCGTTGAGACTATATTCTTAGCCTTATGACTAGCGTGAGCTTGCTTTCTAATTTTGCAAGCATCACATAAGTGTTGATCAAACTTAAGCTTAGGTAACAATGTGGAATTTTCATCAATCGTTGCTAGACAAATCTGATCTTTAGGCTTATTTCCTAATTTCATAACATATAAGCCTTCTTCCTAATACCTCTACCTAAGACCTTACCATCCTTAGTGATTTCAATATCATGTTCAGAGAAAGTTACTCTACACTTATTATCACATATTTGTCCTATACTTAACAAGTTAAATCTTAAATTATCTACATGCTCTACATTATCTATTTTGAGAGAGTCATTTAAAATCGTACCTTTGCCAATGATGTTTCCGCGAAGATTGCTACCAAAAATAATATTACCTCCATTGTATGCCTTGTAACTTAAGAAGAGCTTTTGGTTACCCGTCATGTGTTTGGAGCATCCGCTATCCTTTATCCACTCATAGGGTTCCAAGTCGACTCCAAGGCATATCTATTTATATAAGGCAACACCTCAAACATTTGGTCCCCAATATCTCATGGGTCCAAAGTTTTTAGTGCTAAACATCCATTGCATTTGATGCAATTGGTTAGGATGTGGAAATGGAAGACACATTTCCCATGGCATGTAACTTTGTCGTGGGAAGTTATTCCAAGTTATAGGAAAACCACGAGGTTGGTTTTGTTGACCAATGTTTCTTTTTGGTTGCGGTGTTTTAGGACGATGATAATTATTTATGACTCTTCTAGGTGGTGGAGTTTTTGATCTAAATTTTGGTTTCGAAAATCCAACTCCGGGTTTTAACAATGGCTTATAAAATTGCTTAACTTCATTATCACTAGCAACGGGAACTTTTACATTGTTTACTATTATGTGTTTTGGTCTAGGACCCCAAATAGATTTTTAAAAGGACACACTTTTCTCAGATCCAAGTGTGGTTCCTGGTGGTGGTCCTATATTTACTTTAGGGGCCGCCTGTACATTAAGGGGGCCGCCCATATTTATGGGACCTCCATCAGAGGATGCCTTTTTCTGAGCTTTCATAAAATTTATTTCCTTAGTTCCACTAGATGATGCTTCAAATGAATTAAACCCTAAACCTAATTTTTCACCGGAGGGTTTTTGACTATTTAAAATTTCATTTAAGCAATGTGTACTCTTTTCGAATCTATTTAATATAATGGATTCTTCTTTGAGTTTTTCATTCTTAATTTTAAGTGTATGACATTTTACACAATCGAGATCAACTCCCTTGTTTTTCTCGAGTGTAGACATTGTAGCTTTTAATTCTCTAAGCTCATTTTCTAGACTATTTCTAGTAGCTTTTAATCTTTTGTTCTTAGTCATTATCTTTTGACTCATTTTGCATAATTTATCATATTTGTTATCTAATGCTAAATCATCAATTGATGAGTTTTCATCACTAAAGTAAGATGAATCGGAACATACCTCATTTGGTGCATGAGCTACGAGACACGTTTCATCTTTGATCTTCTCATCATCTTCTTCACCGCTATCACTCCAAAAACCTTCGACAAATGCTCTTTGGTTCTTTTCTTTTGGTGGTTTTGGAAATTCTCCAATAAAATGATTTGGATCACCGCATCTAAAGTATTTTCTATCTCTTTTACCGTTCTTGTCATCACGGATTCTTTAGAACGTCTTTTTGTCGTTCCGAGGTTGTCTCACGAATCTTCCTCTTCTCTTGAATAACTTCTTAAAGTCTCTCACTTCCATGGCGTACTCTTCGTCTTCACTTCCAAAAGTCGAACACTCTTCATCACCGGATTCTTTCTTAGCCTTTAAAGCAAGAGATTTCCTTTCAACTTTTGCTTTAACTATTTCGGAATCTTTCTTAATGATCATTTTGTGAACTTTGAGGTTCCCGATAAGTTCATCAAGAGATAGTGATGTTAAGTCTTTTGACTCTTCAATTGTCGTGACCTTTGCTCTCCATTTAGGATATAGAGCCCTAAGAAATTTCCTAACATAGTTCTTGCAAGAATAACCTTCATCAAGAGCTTTTAGACTAGTAATAATAGTATTAAATCTAGCAAAAGCACTATCTATAGATTCGTCTTTGGAAATGACGAATTGTTCATATTGTTGAACCAAAAGGTCGATCTTATTATCTTTGACTTGATTATTACCTTGGTGGGTGATTAATAATGTTTTCTAAATTTCTTTTGCCGTATCACATAATAAAATTCTTTCATATTCTTTTCTAGGCAAATCATTATAAATAACCATTTTTGCTTCATTATTTTTCGTAAGTCTCTTTTTGAGATCATCAGTTTGTTTTTCAAAAGGGATAACCTCATCTAGTTTGGTTTCTGGATTTTGTACAATAGGTTGAAAATCACCGATGACATCAAATAACGTCTATTTTATAGCATCATTTATCCCATGTTATTAACCCATTTTGTACAGTTATTGCAAAGAATTGCTACTTAATCATTTATATTTGAGAATTGCAGTAATTATGAAGTAATTGGTGAAAGTTAGCAAAAGGCGTGCATTCTGGAGCTTAAATGAAGATATTTTAAAGATTACTGTTCTGAAGACCAATACGCCATATCCATCAAGGAAGATACGGCGTATCCGTGCCTGCACTCACCAAAGACAACAGAGGAATAAGGATCAATACGCCATATCCAGAGAGAATTAATACGCCATATTTAAGATATGGAATCAATATAATATTCTGGAAGATATCAAGCGTGGTCCCTACTCTAAGAAATGCCCAATACGCCGTATCTAACTCTTGGATACGCCGTATCCAACTGACTTCCAGACCTTATAAATAGAGTATCCAACTGACTTCCAGTCCTTATAAATAGAAAAATCAAAAACGAGTTTTAAGTGTGCTAAATCATATTCTCGATACCTAAACCACAAAAGTCGATTTTCAGAAGAGAAAAAGAGCAGAAGAGGTCGAGCAACGCTATCAATTCCATAGGAGACAACGTGTAATTCCGTATACTTTAGTAATCGTTCAGTTTTTGGTATCATTCGTTAACTCGGTTAGTTTACCTTGGCTAAATAATTGCTCTTGTATTTATTATGACGTTTGAAGGCTAATACCTTTGGGTATTAGCCATTATTATGAAGATCTGAATGTTTGGTATTTGTTTATCTCGATTTCTTGATTTATCGTTGAGTGCTTGTTTATGTTTATCAATTTATACTTGTTTACGCGCTTTTGTATGCGACCTATCATTCAACTGGATCTAGTGAAGCGGACCAAGCAGATCTAGAGTCCGGGATAGCTCTCCATATAGTAATCTATACATCTAGAATCATAGTTACACAAATATTGTCCTTCTAAGTCTGTGTCTAGGATACGCTTCGGGCTTAACTAGTTAATTGGATATTGCCAATGGTTTATTGATCGTGTTGACTAGCAGGTGACCTAGATAATTCAACAAGTAATGTTCTGATTTCATTGGATAGTTGGACAAGTGGACTACTAGTGTATAAATTGCCATTAAGCGGTAAGTGGGTAAAGTCTCTATGAGCTAGGGTTTAACAAGATCACCATTGCTTTAATCCCTAAGATAGATTATAATCAGCAAATAAGGATGCTTTATGCGGATGCTTTAATTGTGACAGAATTATTGTGTCTAGGTCTTAGGATGATGTAACACCTAAGTCTTAAGAATGATATGCCACCTCGAGAGAAGAAATCATTACGCTAAATAAACAAACCAACTTTCTAATCGGATTAATAATGGTCAATACAATTTTCTTATATAAGGTTCGACTGCTCTTTTATCTTTTGTTAATTAGCTTGCGTGGGTTAAAGTGCCTTGAATTGATTATAGACACCAACCAAACCGTGCCAGTCTCTCAGGCTAAAAACCTTCCTTTTCCCTTTAGAATTAGGATTTAGACTGACATAGGTTTAACATAGGTTTAGAATAGAATAGATATAACATAGATTAGATAACCACGATATTAATTAAATTGATAGATTTAACCTCGCTTCAAGTGTTCGACACCCTACTTACCACGAAACTACTACCGATCGGGTACACTGCCCGTTAAAGTGTTGTTTTTGGTTTAGTCGGCAAAATATAAATTTAAAACTTGAATCATCTTAAATATACCATACAACGACAGCACATCAAGTTTTTGGCGCCGCTGCCGGGGAGCGAAAATTAATCTTGATTATTATTTGATATTTTGGTTTTTAATATTAGAATAGATCTAACCCTTAGGATTAGTTTAATTTAGATTAGTGTATATTCTTGTATATTCTATAAAATTTGTATATCTATATTTAATTGTTTGCTTGTATATATTCTTGTGTTTAATTGTTTATATATTTAATTATTTTTCTTAAATACACTATTCTGGTCGACAGTTGAATACGGCATATCCACTTCCATCGGATACGGAGTATCCAGTTTTCTGTCCAATACAGCGTATTCATACCAAAAGATTAATACAGCGTATCCAGTTCCATTGGATACGGCGTATCGATTATCTGGAGCAGAAGCTGAAATCTTGGTTTTCCTATTTGATTTTTTATGCTAATTTTTTTTATCTTTTTTTAGAGCAAATCCTGCTGATATTTTTACCTGTGTTACAGGAAGTACTTATCAGAGCTAGTTGATTGAAGAAGGAATAACAAGAAGTCATAGCTGAACCAATTCAATCTGATAACTTGGAAAAAGCTCCAACTAAATCAAAACTTTCTATCACCAGTAACGACATAAACATTGAACTCGGCAAGGAATTTTTGGTGGAATCAAGAAAGAACATATATCATGGAACGTACAATGAAGACGTGGTGGATCACATTGTTAAGGTACTTAAAATGGTTGATTTGATTTACGTTTGGATTCCCATCAACTGCGAATGAAAGTGTTTCCTCTCTCATTGGCCGACGATGCTAAAGAATGGTGGCTTAGTGAGGAAATCACCACTTGGGAGGAACTTGTTAAAAAATTCTTCTGTAGATTCTATCCCAAATCATATGATAGAGAAGATGAAATGTTGGACGAATGAGAAAACTAGGTGATTGATCCACTTGAATTCTTATCAAACATAAACACATCATTCAAATACCATAAGAAAGTGGATAGAAGAACTCAAAAGGTGATATTTCACGCTTGGATGAATGGAAATTGGAATAAGAGATATGTGGATAATAGTATTTCAAGCTGTAATGAATTGAAGGAATCTAAATATGAAAACCCGTACAACACTGCTACTGATTTGTTCTTTGAAGCCTATGAAGTACGTGACATTGAAAAACAAAGTTAGGCAAAGCACAAATATAGCAATACATACAATTCTATCAAAGAGCTACCTAACAAAAGAAGGTGCAAAGCATAAAAGTTTGAAGCGATCCAATACTCGCTTGGACCCAATGAAGAATATATTGCTATAAGGAGTTATGAATATGATATTTAGGAGAGAAATGAAGATAATATGTCCAAAATCTATCAAGATATTTTTCATAAAAAGGACAAAGGATGGAAGGTGACACGCACCAAATTAAGAGGAAGCTGAAGAAAAGTCTAACTTAAAGACTTCGTTGTAAACAAAGTGCTTCCGAGGAGACAACCCGGATTGTTATTTAATTTTGTTATCGAGTTTGTCTTCCCAGACATCAATACGGCGTATCCGCCCCATACCATACGGCGTATTGATTGTCTGGACGTTATCAGTCTTTATTTTTATTACACTTTAAAAACATTTTTGTCAGATTTTAAATACGGCATATTCACTAAACTGATACGCCCATCCACCTGTTTGACCCGTAATTAGTTAGTTTAGTTTAGTTTAAATTAACCGTAGGTACCAAGATAAGAATGCACTTGTTCTTCCTATAGTTTATACAGGACCTCGAGAAAGAAATATTGACAAAGTTGGTGGAATGCATATTTTCTAGAATTCTATGTATGTGATGTTCGTACTAGGATTCAGACACTTTTTCAGCACACAATCTTGCTTATAAACGCAACTTGGAGAATCTACCGAGCAAATATCAGGGGAGTTTCTCATTCTAATTCTTTTTAAATTTCCGTATTTAATGTATTATATATACAACAAGGACGCTGTATAATTCAAGTAGAGGGATGGAATTAACATGTTTACTTGTCCTAATTTTCACATTAAAATGCTTAAGTTATGCTCAAATTTAAATTTTTTTCAAGCATACTTTTGTGAAATTACTTGATACATAACCCGCACACAATAACCCTTGTTAGATATTATGAGGATTTAACCTTTCTGTTTCCAAATGTTTACCCAAATTCCACAAAATATGAGTGTGCCGGTGATGTTGTAGACTTTAGAACTTGGCTTGGTATATCACTCGAGACCGCAATGATAAGTACTATGGATTTAGATGGAGTAACTTGTTTAAATTGGTAAATTTTAGGATTACACCCAAATCGCCTTTACATGTTGCTTATTAACTAACTACACCAGTTAGTTAACCTCCCGTTTAAACCCTTTCCACTCTCATCTTTAGAGTGATGATCTACTAGAACAACCCGTAGAGCCAATCTTTTAGGAATTTACACCAACTATTTGTTTCGTTACACCCTTACACCTTAACCTACCCTATTAGATTAAGTTTAATTTACAGTTGCTAGTTGCTTAAAGTGTAAAGTTTGTATTTCCCTAGTCTTGTGTCATTTTCTATCTTTGGTGCGGTTAGAAATTTGCACATTGCAAATGAGAATGTATATTAGTAGTCAAAGCTCATGTGATTTTACTACCGTCACAATTATTGGTGAATCCAAAGACGAAGGAACTATCAAAGAAATTATTCAGAATTATTATGATTGTGAAGATAGTGAAACTACACCGAGATTTGAAGTATAGTTATAAAAAAATGAGAAAAATACAAAAAGAGAAAGAAAGTTTGAAGATAATCGTTTCGCAACTACTGAAGGAATTACACGAAGGATCGATTATTCGTTGATACGTCTAAAAAATCAACGATGTAGAGTATTGTACAAAGTGGAAGATATCGCCACTTGCCTTGTAGAGTATGTAAAGTTTTGGGAAGATTGGGAAGTTGACCGTTATGGGAACGCCAACTTAGGTTGTTGTTTTTGATCGATGATCAAGACGTTGTAAATAGTTGTGTCTTTATCATGGTAACGGTCGGGAAATAAGTGTCTAGCAACTTGTATCTTAAGTCTTAATCTATTTGTTTCTTGATTTTTATTTAACAACAATTTACTTCCCTCTCACCTGATGATTAGCCGCTGGTTTTACGTGAATGAGGACTTGTTCGAGCGTGCATGTCTATTTCGTCGTTATGACCATGTATACATGTCTTAGCTGCCTCGTTGGTTTACGACTTTTGGTGAAAGTTAGAAGGTTCCTACCCTATATCATTCTTCATCCTAACCGAATAGGGATGTGATCGAACATACATGTCTATCTCGACGTTTTGGGTGTGTATATGTGCTTCAGCTGCCTTGTTGGAGTGGTACTTCTGGTGAAATATTATAGAATGATCAAACCGTAAGCCTTTCCATACAAAAACCTATATTTACTTTTATAAACTTGTTACTCCTTAGCTTTAGTGGTGGAGATGTGTATCCTTGCCAAGCTTATGATAGAATACTCGTCAAGACCAAGCAATTAAGCAAATTAGTTACATGTTACCATATAGATTAGTTCAGTGATTAGAGTGTTTTCATCTTCCAATTTCATGAGGTGTTTGGTTGTGTACTTGTAATAGATCAAAAAAGTGCTTTAACAGAAAACATCTTTAGGGATACATTTTTATAAACTTCAAAAGTCTACTTGAGGACAAGTAGGATTCAAGTGGGGGGATATTTGATGACATCAAATAACGTCTATTTTATAACATTATTTATCCTATGTTATTAACCTATTTTGTATAGTTATTGTAAAGAATTGTTACTTAATCATTTATATTTGAGAATTGTAGTAATAATGGAGTAATTGGTGAAAGTTAGCAAAAGGCGCGCATTCTGGAGGTTAAATGAAGATATTTTGAAGATTACTGTCCTGAAGACCAATATGCCGTATCCATCAAGGAAGATACGACGTATCCATGCCTGCACTTACCAATGACCACAGAGGAATAAAGATCAATACGCCGTATCCAGAGAGAAATGATAAGCCGTATTCAAGATATGGAATCAATATAATATTCTGGAAGATATCAAGTGTGGTTCCTACTCCAAGAAATCCCCAATACGTCGTATCCAACTCTTGGATACGTCGTATCTAACCAACTTCCAGAACTTATAGATAGAAAACTCAAAAATGAGTTTTAAGTGTGCTAAATCATATTCTCGATACCTAAACCACGAAAGTCAATTTTTAGAAGAGAAAAAGAGCAGAAGAGGTCGAGCAACGCTATCAATTCCATAGGAGACAATGTGTAATTCTGTATACTTTAGTAATCGTTCAGTTTTTGGTATCATTTGTTAACTCAGTTAGTTTACCTTTGCTAAATAATTGCTCTTGTATTTATTATGATGTTTGAAGGCTAATACCTTTGGGTATTAGCCAATATTAGGAAGATCTGAATGTTTGGTATTTGTTTATCTTGATTTCTTGATTTGTCGTTGAGTGCTTATTTATGTTTATCAATTTATACTTGTTTACGCGCTTTTGTATGCGACCTATCATTTAACTGGATCTAGTAAAGTGGACCAAGCAGATCTAGAGTTCGAGATAGCTCTCCATATAGTAATCTATACATCTAGAATCATAGTTACATAAATATTGTCCTTCTAAGTCTGTATCTAGGATACGCTTCGAGCTTAATAGTTAATTGGATATTACCAATGGTTTATTGATCGTGTTGACTAGAAGGTGACCTAGATAATTCAACAAGTAACGTTCTGATTCTATTGGATAGTTGGACAAGTGGACTAATAGTGTATAAATTGCCATTAAGCGATAAATGGGTAAAGTCTCTATGAGCTAGGGTTTAACAAGATCACCATTGCTTTAATCCCTAAGATAGATTATAATTAGCAAATAAGGATGCTTTAATTGTGACAGAATTATTGTGTCTAGGTCTTAGGATGATGTAACGCATAAGTCTTAAGAATAATATACCACCTCGAGAGAAGAAATCAGTGCACTAAATAAACAAAACAACTTTCTAATCGGATTAATAATGGTTAATACAGTTTCTTATATAAGGTTCGACCGCTCTTTTATCTTTTGTTAATTAGCTTACGTGGGTTAAAGTGCCTTGAATTGATTATAGTCACCAATCAAACTACGCTAAATAGTATAAGTATGTATTATCGAGGAATGAGATTGATATGATTGGTGGAGTTAAGTCGTCAACCATCACACCACTAAATTGTTTTGGGTAATTGTACAACGCGTCTAAACTCTATGCATCAAACGTGAAGATTGTTTTGGGAATTTGGTATCTGATTTAAATTGAGACATTAATGGGGACTAGGTCGTGTGCGGGCGTCGTTGCATTTGCTTGTGTGATTAAGAGTTGGTTGCTAAAGACTTGCTTGAGGTGAGTTCTCGTAGCCCCACCTTTTACTGGTTTTTCCGTTGGGGGAAAATGATACTCAAATGTGTTTTGAAATGTTTTGAATTGATCTGTGCGAAATGTGGTTTTGTTTTTGGGACAAGATATGTGCTTATGACTGCTATGTGAATATTATGTGTTGTATGATTGTGGTTTAGTCGGCAAAATATAAATTTTAAAGTTGAATCAATAAAATATACACCACACAACGACACATCAGAACCGAACACCTCTGATTATCATTGACACTGGATTTTGCCCTGAGAAACTTTGAGTTATAGACCGACATCAACAACTACACTCACTCCTCCTAAGCCATAGATACCCATTCGTATGTGTTAGGATTTCATTTTATGTGACGACATTACAGAATTACCATAGTGTTATATAGTTTAATACGCAGGGACTAGATTAGGCAATAGTGCATAGTTTAGTAGTGTATGGGCTATAAATACCCCTCCATAGCTTCAATAGAGGGGTTGAGACTTTTGTAACTTTTTCATTTCCATATATTTTACACACACAATATTGTGTCAACCTATGTTTGATGAATACTTCAAACATGACTACCATATGGTTTGATTCACCAAGACCACCGAATCAACGATTCTTTTAAACTTAACAAGTGGTATCAAGAGCTATGGTCACACTCTTGGGTCGATTTGTATTATTGGTCCGGTCGGGGTCTCAAATCTGTCACAGGTTTTGTATTTTGTTGTTTCGTGTTCTAATGTTTAGTCACGGTTCATGTCTCATATCATACTTTTCTGTCCAGTCCAAACAGTCAAGCTTTATTAATCAAAAGCTGCTACCTTTTATGGTCAAACAAAAGGTTCATATCAGTTCACTTTTCATATCTGTCATATTTGGGGTAAAACTGCTTATTTTCGTGTCTATTTCTGGGCTTTAGCATATTAGTGGATTATTATGTGCCAAAAACTGCTTATTTCCAAATTGTTCTTCTGGGTAATAATATTATTCCTGGTGGCGGTTTGAACACTAATTCAAGAAGAGTCACAGTTCCAGATCCACATTTTTAGCTTAAAGGACAGATTTTTGTTTGTTTAACAAAAAGACAAGAAAAGAAAGTACAAGCCTGAAAGTGACAGGTAGCGAGTTGAGAAAGCCACAGTAGCGAGTTGTAAAACAGGGTAGTGATTTGGCAGATATCGAGTTGATGAACATGTTATATGAAGACAAATCTCTAAGCCAAATCTAAAAGAACCTTTGCCTAATTTTCCTCAGACCAGCGAGTTGTCAGAAATAGCAAGTTGCTTGGCAGCGAGTTACTACCCTTAACCCAAACCGTGTCAACTCGGTACTTACCGAGTTGACCGGGTCAACTCATATAAGTAAAAAATGACCAGACAACAGAAATGAAAACACAACCCACTTCAAACCAAATCAACAATCAACATCATCACTGTCTCATTACAAATCCATCTAAAAACTAAACCCATCGTCACATCAACAATCACAACAAAACCATCTACACCTTTAACCATCAACATACTCATCTACCCTAATCTCATCACCTTTCAACAACAAACAACAAATCCAACTAAACAACAATTCCAATCCAAAAAACTAGAAGTTTTCTGTTCGAAACAAAATAAATGAACCAAGATCTCAGTTTCCTCTTTTAACATAAAGTTTTATGTTCGAAAAGACAAAAGAAAAGAGGGTATCTTCATAGATCTGTAAGAAGCTAAGCTTATATTATTTATCCGAAAATAAGGATTGAGTCATAACAAGTATGTTACACTCCATCTTGGTTTCGTTCAAAGAACTTACAAACAAAAATGAAGACATTCAAATTAATACCTACCCGAGACCTTTACAAAGATCTTGAAGCCAACTGTTGTTCGATTATTGCAATAATATAATTGAAGCCAATGGATTCGAACCAAGCATAATCTGAATACAAGGTTTATGGTACGGTTGAGGTTATGGTTTAAAGCATAAAGAAAAATGATTTTTATGTTATAAAATTCGTTTAGAGAAAAAAAAGAGGGACGTCTTTAATTGTTGATGGGTACTAGTATAAGAAAAAGTAGAGGCGTTATTTTGTTGAGAAGAATCAGATTGATCTAAGTTTTGGGAGAAGATATGATGGGGGCAGATGGTATGAGGAGTAAAATTAGGGTTAATGATTTTAACTGTATGTGAATTAGGGTATGATATCCCTAATAATAAGGGTGCATTACCTTTGGCTGAATCAGGTTGTATCACCACTTCATGGGTTGAGCTCTTATCTAAGGTGTATTGGGGCGATTGTGGTGATTTGTGTTGGGCTGGATGTCATCACATTTGATTGGGACAGAGTTATTCTAGGCCAGGTTTTATTGTGACAAAAATTTATGCTTTTGTTTGTGTATTGGATTGGATGTTCGTATTAACGGATGGAGCCGGGGAGTAAAAAAAATTATGTCGGGTCATGTCTAAGAGACCGAGTATAAGGCCACTTTGAGCTAAATTTTCTTAGTTTATGTATTATGAACTAAAATTTGATTAATGGTCTTAACCGGGATTTAAAATGACAAAGTGACAAAATTTTATGAGACGAGACCGGAATCAATGTTTTAAAAGAATCATTGGAATTTAAATTTTTAATGGCTATGATTTGGTATTAATTTTTCTAAGTGACTACGGAGTTGATTGGGTATCACTTATTTATGATTGAAGTTGGATTTCACGAGGGCGTGTACTTATTTTATCTTGAAGTCGAGGTTGGTTGGTTGCATGATTTCAATGATAACTTGCTCGAGCTTTAGATTTAAGTTGAAGACTTGGTTTATCTAGTTACCAGTAGTCAGGGTGGATTGTTGATGATCTGGATAACTATCACTTAAAGGAGTTACATTGTAGTACTCAGTGTCACATGCAGAAGACGATGTGGATAGTTTCAAGAGGTGTTGTACTTCTCATGCCTCTTAGTTGAGCATATAGAGTACTTAGAAATTTGCTTGGAGCACAAATTCTCTACACCATTCTTCCAACATTAGCGCAAGCTTAATTCACAAGAACGGGGAATTCTACTTCGATTTCAAGTTTGGTATATCAAGTTCACTCCATCAGTGGTCACTTCATATAGCCTACAAAGGGGTCGGTAAAGTCAGTCAAAGAGAGTTTATGAGTAAAGATTTGATCAGTAGTTGATTCTTACGGGATACATTTGAGCTAATTTCATTCTTCTTAAAAAATTTCAAGTATATGTGCGTACAGTGTGTTGCTGATTCTGAGGTATCAAAACCAGCAAGGGGGAAGGAGACATACATATGAATACATAACGAGTACACGTGATGAACTTCATGTCTTTTTCTTATTTAAGGTCATTCCGGGAAGACAAATGTCATAACCGCAAAGAAAATCCGTGTTTTAACTCGTGGCTTTTGGTGTATTATTCCAACTACATGGGGGAAGAGATATAAGAAACAGTTTCTGATAATAAAAGAGGTACACAATAGTATGATGATTCCTCCAGTTAGTCAGTATCCTGCAGGAAGAAATGTGTTCATCCAGGACTTAGTTGACTTTGGTGTTATCATTTTGGCTACTTGGAGGGTTTAATTGTCTACATCCGAGACTTAGCTAACCTTGGGTGTTACAAGAAATATCATCATTATCCTAAAGGAAGGAATGCGCAGTCCGGGACTTAATTGACTTTGATGCTATGATTTTGACTTCATGTATGGGATAAAGTGTTTACTTCTTGTTTTTGGACTTCATATAATAAGATTGGTTGCATCTCTTCATCTACATGGGGGAAGAGATATCTCGATACTTTTGGTATGCATTACTTGAGCTTCCAGTGGGAAGAAATGTGAGAAGAATTATTCAAGCATGAGAAGATATGTTGCTGATCCAGTTAATGTTTCCCCGAACAGTCAATCACTAAGCTTGTTATCAAAGGAGCAATATTTGATATGGTTTGCTACTAATTCCGCTGTGCACTTAATTATTCTAAGCTTGAAAGAAAGCTTTGAAACTACTCAAAAGAGGATTGCTTATTTAGGAGGAAGCTATTAAAGCTTCAAAATCAAGAATATGTGGCATGAATTAGGGGGAAGCTAATTCAGAAGCTTCTCTTTAGCCAGAAGTGTATGGGTTACTTAGTTCGTGCCTGTTACAGTATCTCTCCTACAAGGTACTATAAAGATGATTCATGGTGGAGTACAAACTTAAAGTCAAATGAAAAGCAGATTCTAGAATACTTCGATATGACCAGAAGTGCATGAAAATGAAGTTTTCAAAACACGTAGCTAATTCAAAAACTTCGAGATGACAAGAAGTGTATGAAGAAAGTTGAGCCTTCAAGCAGATCAAAGACTATTGAAGACATCATCAGCATTGGAAGCTTCGTGGAAGCTCTTGTTCTTAATCATTATGTACTTGTTAGGAATATATTGTAAGTAATTCCGTATATCGTCCCATGGGGGAAGATTGTTAGGATCTCATTTTATGTGATGATCATACGAAATTACCGTAGTTTTTATATAGTTCATACGCAGGGACTAGATTAGCCAATAGTGCATAGTTTAGTTGAGTATGGGGTATAAATACCCCTCTATAGCTTCCATAGAGGGGTTGAGACTTTGTAAACTTTCACTTCATTTTTAATAAAACACACACACTTTTAGATTATCTCTATCTACTCTCTCTCTCTCTCTACAAACATAACTAGCTTTACTTGGTTTGATTCACCAAGACCACCAGATCTAAAATTCTTTGTTTCTAACATGATGGAACCTTATACTACCTGGATCAAATATAGGTACCTTTGAAGGGTGAGGTAAGAACCCTGATAATGGATGAAGCCCATAAGTCGAAGTACTCTATACACCCAGGAGCTGATAAGATGTATTATGATTTGAGAGATAAGTATTGGTGGCCTAGAATGAAAAAGGATATAGCTGAGTATGTTAGTAAGTGTTTGACTTGTTTGAAGGTTAAGGCTGAGCATCAAAGGCCATCTGGCTTGCTCCAGCAACCTGAGATTCCCATATGGAAATGGGAAGGGAAAGCTATGGATTTTGTGACTAAGTTGCCTAGGACTAGTAGTGGGCATGACACAATCTGGGTTATTGTGGACCGATTGACTAAGTCTGCTCATTTTCTACCTATGCGCGAGGATTATAAGATGGAAATGTTGGCTGGATCGTATTTGAATGAGATAGTTGCTAGACATGGTGTGCCGATCTTGATTATATCGGATTGTGTTAGTCGTTTCACATTATGATGAATAGCCGAGGATTAACTAGTTATCACCCTATAAGAAGTTAGTTTGATGATTGATTCCGTGTTATGAGAGAACTGATGGAAACTCTCGTTAGGAAAGTTAAGCAACTTAGACGAGATAATATTTTGACTTCAAACTGAGGGAGAGAGTTTGGAGTCAGATTCTGAGTGAGAGGAGTCGTAAAGCAGTAGATAGTATGAGATTAGTAGTCCAAGATTTGTAGTATGAGATTGTTTGGGATTGGTATGAGAATTGGTTAGGACTTTTGTACATCACTAAACTAAGTAGTTTCAGTGACATTAGATATGAACTGAATATAATCAGTTAGTAGCTGATTCGGATCGAAGTTGTAGTTTTCATGGTAGTAGGATGAATTTGTACAAAAACTAGGAAATTAGTGAATGGCAGTATATTTTCTTAGGATGAGTTGGTATATTGGGTACTTGTGAACGTCGTTATCTATACATATGTACGTTATGGTTCACCACTCACAACGGATAGGATTTCCATTCCTTGTGAGACCTCACGCACACCTTCATTTCGTTTCGTGCCTATGTGAAACTTGAAAGGTATTCAAGTTGTCATATCGTACCTCCACGTTGGAAATATAAGAAGTTACACAAAGCACTGTGAAGTCACGAGGAGACTTGGTCATATTTGTAGTAAGCCAATCTAAAACCTGACTTTTGTGACGTGATTTTAAGTGAAATCTTAACCTTCTAGTAAGCCAAAACCCAGATTACTCAAAACAAGTAAAATCTACTTGGAAGTGTCTATGCAGATTCTGATAAGCGAACATTAGACGATCTTGAAAGAGCAAAACGTAAGTCGTAATATGTGGGACACATACCTCTGGTAGAACTTGACCACATTGACTAAAACAACCGAGGAACTAGATACAGTTGAATATCTTAAGATATTTTGTTGCACGTCATGGATTGGATTATATCCGGACACCCGACCAAAGAACTTGAAATTTAAAGGTTGGAGAGGGCTATTAAACTGTAGAGACAGTAGGAAAACCTACCATACCGATTGGCCATGATCTATTTTCGCCTTGGAGGGCATGAGAGTTGAACTTTAGAGCTAGGTCGCTAGAGGAATCAATAGAAACCTCACTTGAGAGACCGAACCAATCAAGGGAATTAGTACGTTTTGTTAAGGATTTGAACTTTCCGTTATCAATATGTTTGGTGACTTGAGCTGAATTTCATGGCGAATTCCTTTAAGGGGGTTAGACTATGATAACCGGTAACTTTTTCTGGATTTTAGTATTTTAAAAATACTATAATTATATATTGGTGTCTTTTGATCTTGTTAGTTTTCTTGGAGAAAGCTGAAAAGTTGACTTCGTTTAACTAATTTTGCGTGAAACAATTACGATTTAATCGGGTTTAGAAAGAGTCTTAAGTTACATAAGTGAATCACTTTTGATTTGTCTTTCCGTATCGGAGTGTTTATGTTGTCTTTTTAATGCTTTCCAGAAAGTTTTCCTGCATTTAGCGAAAATCGTCACGCAACTCGTACCGGCACGACAGTTAATTAGAAAACGTGTTTGATAGTCTGGGGTGAATTTAACGAACTTACTCGAGAAGAGATTTCATAATTTGAGTAACGTTCGTCTAGAACGTAAATCATTGAGGT
>BQNB010082303.1:0-29369 GCA_026074375.1 Tanacetum coccineum | reverse complement strand
AATTTACTGATTTTTGATGTCAAATATAATTTAGTAGGTATTTATTAAGGGTAGATAGTATTTTGTAAGTAAAATGCTTAAGGTTTTGTGTAAAAATATACAATTTTGTGTGTAACATGTAGAATATTGCGGGTTAAATGTAAAATGTGTTATGTGATGTTTATTAAGAGTAAATTTATACACTTAGGTCATATTTAAGTGTTTTAAGTCTGCTATACAAAGCGTAGGTGCAAAAACGTAAAAATTTACAAAATAACGGGTTTACCCGAAAACTTGAAAGTTATAATGAACGAAGTGACCTAAGTTCATAAAAGTGAATATATTTTGTTTATTTATGATTATTAACATTTTTTAATGACCTGTAAGCATATCGTTAGACGTTAAGACGTTTTCTTAAGATCGTATGCGGAAAGCACACTTCTTGACTAGGGTTCCCAAAATAGGAAGTTATGCATAAAATGACCCAAATAATTTATAATTGAAAATTAATGAAATTAAGATATGACATGATTGGTACACAACACTAATGGTTGTTAGCTTGGATTTTTGATGGTTGTCACAGAAGCGAGGCTTCTTGCAGATTCGGAGCTTTCATGTTATTAGAGGCTAACAATCTCCCCTAATGTGTGGTCTTTAAATTCCTGAGGTGAGATCTTGAATATTGCTTCCTAGAACTTCTTGAGATTGCTTTGTCGTTGAGTTCTTGAATCTTTAGTCTTTATTATATTGTAGGATTGTTCCTTCACGCTTTGTGATCTTTGATCTTGAGCCTTTGTCATTGTCTTTAGTTCCGAGATCCTTAAATCTTTTCCTTGTATGTCTTGATCGTCTTTTCCACCTTGTGATCTTGTGTCTTGACCAACATGCTCATACTTTGCATCATCTTGAAAGCTTGCTAACAATCTCCCTTGATAGACTTGATATCTTAAAGGAAGATCTTGTATATAAGAGTTTGCGAAAGTCTTTGTCATTGTATGAACTTGCTTTCTTGATTCTTAAATCTTGATGCCAATAATATGTATTTGTAGTTCGAGCATGAACATGTGGTGATGAATCAGACTCTGTTGGAATGAGGCTGCAACATCGTTGTTTGTACCTACATTATAAAGTTAGTGATAAACAGCAGATATGGACGAATTTGGCTTTGTCATTCGTCGAGATTCGGTTGCATTAACCTCTGGTTCCGTAAGGACCGTTTAACAGTATAAATACTGTACCTGTGATCGGGTAGGTTTAATTTGGAAGAACCTCCTTGACAGGGTTTCCAACTCAAAGTGTTAGATCCTCTAACGCATATGCATTAGATTCACCGTACTTGCTTGTTCTCAATACCAGAACGTCTCAAAGCAGACAACACGATATGAGTGAATCAGATAGTTACTATCTTTATGATTGAGTCGTCAATTCATTTACTGGACCATTATCGATATCCAGTTATCACAAGTTCGATTCATATAGAATCTCGCAAGTCACCTACCGCAGAGCTTGTTTGATGTTGGCTCTGGAAAGATTTCCATCGTCACTGTGAATACTAAAAGTATCACTCTGATGTTCTAGCATAATCACAAGGATAATACGTAGGACTCTTGATAACAGCTTGTGAACTTGATGTTGTATAAAAAGTGTTTGTCATGGAATGTGTCCTATTGAGATTTATTTTATTGATCTCTGGGCTCTAAACTCGATTTGTGCGTTTTGGTTTTAGTACTCAGAGGCTCGAGCAGACTGCCACCTATTCAATATCAACTAACACGGAGAGAAGAAAAAGTCAAATATAAGTCATGTGTATCTTCCGG
The DNA here is from genome assembly GCA_026074375.1 of Tanacetum coccineum. Classification (NCBI taxonomy): domain Eukaryota; kingdom Viridiplantae; phylum Streptophyta; class Magnoliopsida; order Asterales; family Asteraceae; genus Tanacetum; species Tanacetum coccineum. Next base: position 27,573 of record BQNB010082303.1, on the reverse strand, counting down.
TGACAAATTAGACAAGTATTTGTAAAGAAAACTTTGAATGTCTGAGAATGGTTGTGAGTGTAATCACCTGGGTCCAATTATTTCATTCTTTAGTACCAGAATTCATCTTTGTGAATCTGATAGATAATGTATTGACCCGGTTTCAAGCCTAAAGTGTGGGTGGAGGGGCTGCTTTCTTTTGACCTATTATCCATACATTTCTTTTTTCATGTCTTCAACCCCCTTTAATGTTACCAAGACATCATACTAACACCTTGTTGTGATTGTTTCCAGTGTTAGCTCAACCTTAGTCAAATACATTATGTCCCGTATTCCCTCATATCATCTCCCAATTTACCTAAGGACTGTTTATTTATTAACTATGGATTGTCCTTGGTAGATCCTTCGTATCATCCTTAACATACAAAGTCCTTACTTATAATTTTTAATAAATTATATTATCCAATTTTACTAATTTATGGTTATTAATACAAATAGAAAAAAAACCAAAAACAACACGAGTCATGATAAATTAATAAGATAATAATGAATCCACATGTGTATCTTTAATATTCCCGTAATCATTCCTTAACATACGAAAGTCGTATACATTAAAATAAATAAGAAAAGTTGACTTATAGTTAAAAACGTGAAAGATATCGAAGATATCCTCTGTTCTACGCGTCTTCCTATGACAAATCAATTACACCATGCTTCATATATATATACAAAAATATTATTTACCCTACTCCTAATAAAAAAAACACAGGCGACATTCCAAAATAAAATTTTGAGGTTTGAGTGTTTATCGAAAAATGGAGTGCGGGTACGAGTTCTTGTTTGGGCTGTGGTTCGTGTTTTGATTAGGTTTCGGTACGTGTGCGGGTTACGTCTATCTGTTCGGTTACGTCTCGGTTTTTGGGTTGGATCGCATCTCTCTGAATCTTGGTGTTCGTGTTACCGGTTTTAACCTTCTTTGGCCTAGAGGTATATTTAAAACTTGTGTTTTTCTACGCATGAAATCAATTACTACTACATCAGTACCATGTTAATTCTTTCTATATTCTGATATAATGCATAATGCATGATACATATACAAGAACAATATGTGGGTTAAAATATATTGGCTATATACGTCATTGAAATGACAAATTACATGAACATGGGTTGTAATTAATGGCAATATATAAATTTTGATATAAAATGATTGCAACTAGCTATAGTCGAATTGAATTGGGATTTTTGATCTTTAAACGGCTCATCGGATTCCGTTAATAAGAGGTTTATATAATGAGTCGGGTTCTTCGACCTATTCGTAAACTAAAACGGATGCAAAATAAATGGTAAATTTGAATCCTTACGTTGTTTCTAGGATTCAAGAGTCATACTTATGAAACATGGCGTGTGCATTTGAACTTGGTTCTTGGTTCTTGGTTCTGTACTACAGCAGTAAGCAAGAAGAAATGGTGTTTCATGCATGGTCGTCATTTTAAATTTTGTACGTAAACTCAAATTGTTTCAAAATGAATGAAAGGTGGTCATAATGTAACTTATACATGCACGTTGAGATGTATTGTTTAATGGAATCACATGGAGTATTAGTAGCATTACAAAATGACATATAATCAATTACATATAGGATTATGTACTGAATAATTAGTTAGAAAGGTTTGGCATGTAACAACTATAACTAAACTAATATGTAAACTAGAACTCACTCACAATGCGGTCATACAAAAAATTAACGGCCTGAATAATTCTTGTAGATAAACCGAAGAAGGAGTAAGTTGTGTTTTCACGTACGCGTTGATTTGCTTTTAACGTTAAGATATTCCGTCCTTTTAGTAAGGACATCTCAATTCTCATTTGTTTTTCACTACTTTGATTCGTTTGATATTCCTTTGATTTGCTATCCGTAATCATGACTCGTTTGATGTTGACAATCCGTTTGATTCGATATTCGTTTGTATGAATCTGTTGGTTCTTGTTTGGAATACGCTACTAGATTCGTTTCCATATTTGGATTATTTGAAACTTGATCATTGTTATCTTTTGCCTATTTTTTTGCCTGACATTTTGTATCATAGTCATGAAGGTACCATGACCATGTCATTGATGCACCAATGGCATGACTCTATCTTTGGCGGTGTGATTAGTCTCGGCGTTCCCTTTTTTATTGCACATAGTATGAACTTGAATATATATGTTCGTACACTAGCCATAGTTCTTGTGTATATGGATATAACTTTGTTTTGCAGGGAGCGTATAACAACCCTCAATTTTCATAAATGTAAATATCCATCTATTAAGTTAGATGTTGTACAATCTATCAGTTATATATGAACTCACCTTTTTCAGGGAAATTTTTCGCTTTATTACATTACATTACTTTGCCACTATCTCAATATGCAACATTTCTTGCATAACTAAAGTTAACGGGCTCAGGCAACCTACATATGGCAATCCTATCTTCATATATGTCAAGCAATCATCATAATATATCAAGTCAATATCATAATATCATTTTTACAAAGTACATTATTCCTATAATGTAACCATTCGCACAACCAAAACGGGCTTTTAAAACCGTTATCAGATGCCTCGAAAAACACTAATTTCCATGAAAGGATTAACATCTAAAGTGAATGCACAAGCTACTAAAGCATATGTACAAGCAATATAACATCTCATTTGAAATATAAAATCTCTTTAAGTCAAAGTACAAGTCTCTAAAAGCTCAATGTACAAGTCATTAAGCATGATCTCCAAAATAGCCGTTTTACCTCCGTTTTCATTCTAATTTCTTCACCATCACTTGTGTGCAAGCTACTACACTCAATATACAATGTGTAAACCCTAATTATTCTATTCATAAACTTTCATACATCTTTTTACACTCAAAACCCTAATTCAAAACCCTAAACCCTAAAACCGAGCTAGTTTCTAAACCATGACCCGTTTCTTGATTTTTATCCATTGTAAACCCAAAACAACTCTTAAATAAGTTGTAATAACATAAATTACAACATTCTCAATCATATTCCATCATCATTTCATCATTCTACTTCAATTATTCAAGAAACAAATCCAGAAAACCCTAATTGTGCCCTAAATGATTGTTTGACCCGTTTACTCGTTTTAAACCATTCTAATCCCAAATAACCAACCAAGAGCTATTGTAAACTCATAAAATGAGTTTACAAATCATTACCTATCAATATCTTGACAATGTAACTAAATTTCGAACTAGAAAACCCTAAAGGATCCAATTCGTGCCCTAATTCCAACCCACGACTTATTCCTTCAATTTTGACCCATTCTAGACCAATCCACTTATCATTTTTTGTTAATTATCCAAGATATAAGCCTTATAAGCATAAATTAACATTCACATTACAAGTATACTCGAAATCTAAGCATGAAATCACTTGAAAAACCCTAAACCGTACCAAATGGAACCCGTGACCCCATTTCATCATTTTTAACCCATTTTAACCCAAACCAATTGCAAACTCCTAATGACACTTCTTATTACAGACCTTGAGAACATTTTCCAACCATCCATGATCAATATACACGAAATATAAATGAGAAAACTTGTGGAAACCCTTGTCCGAACACCAAAACTACCCACACCCTTTCTTGCTCATTTTTAACCTATTTTAAACTCTCCCATGTGCAAATAACTTCCATGGATACCTTCTAGAACCCTTGAAGCAGCTTACCCAGTAGCTTAGACCATCTCTTGGTCCAAGAATAAGAGCCACATGGCCTCATCTTTTGCCTAGACCATACCGGTGCCAGCAAGAGGAGGTAGCACACATACAAGCTAACTCCTAGACCTCCCACATCTGAAAATCTAGCTTCAAACACCGTCCCTAAAAAGCTCTACCGTAACAAGACCATATCATAAAGAGCTTGCTTACTCTCTACAACACCTTCAAAATGTGTGAAATAGACCCCATAATGGTGCCCGCAATCAAACTCTATCACGCAACCCACCTTCTCTTCTATAACCCATCATAGTAAGAAAATCTTCGCTCAATATGATTTCTAATTAGATCTTAAGAATCTCAAGTACAGAAAGGAAGCAAAAGAAACCAAGAAACGAAGCCCTGGAGTCGTTATTCTGGACATACGAAGCTAAAAGTCCCGATTCTGACCTGTTTCTAAGCTATAAGCTCAAGACCAGGTTCTCTAAGCTTATATTCTGCATTCATACCTTTATAATGTTCATATGATCATGCTAAAATCATAATATAAAGCTTTGAACTCAAAAACCTATGTTATACCTTTTTGATCCAAAACCTACAACCCTTAAACCCTAAATTTCAATGTTTTACTTATACTATGCACTAAACTTGTAAACTATATTATAATCTATCCTAAAAAGCTTATAATAATGTTAAAAATAAGTGCTTTGATAAGTCATAGAAAGAATTTAATCTTAAAACCCCCCAGCGTTTTCATTTTAAAACCCCTAATTGACCCGATTACTTCCTAGCTTAACGAATCTTTAATTAAACTTGCTTGTGTAATTCTACATATTTTAGTTTATTATAACTTATAAATGTCTATTAAAATGTTAAACAAACTTGCGTGGTAATTTGACATGATTTGTAATTATGAATCCAAGCAAGTGGTAATAAATTCGTAATTTCAGAAACTTAAACTAAAAAGGACTAAAAGTGTCATTTTATTAAAGTAATAACCTACAAGGGTCTATTATGTCACTTTTTTAAAGTACATAAGGATTACTGTAAATCTTTTAAACTTGGAGGGGACCAAAGTCAAAAAAGTGCAAACGTCCAAGTGGTATATCTGCACTTTTCAAACTCTAAGGGTCTAAAATGTAACATTTTGAAAAAGTAATAAAAACACGTTCAAAACATTACAAACTAAAACCTTTAATTAACGCTTCGCGTGCTTAACATTCCAGATATTGAATAAAAAGCTTGAAACTGCTATTTAAAACTAATTATTCATTCATCATCAATATGCTATTTCAAAAATCATGTCCCGATTCATATCATAATCCACAATACTATGGAGCTTCATATTAAGAGGAGTTTTCATCTTGGTATTACGATAGGACTGAGTTGTTGGGTTTACATTTCAAGCGCCCTAGCTCCTCAACCGTTTACTGAATGACTTCTAAATTATAGATGGCCCGGAACGGTGTAAATGATGACTTTTAATATCCAAAACGACATCGATGTTAAATCTTACATATTCAAAACAAACTAAGACTTGACATATATTACCACCAGGTGCCCGTGACGAAGCCATTACTATTCATTTCATATACATTGCTATCAATTTCCCTATAACTGTTCAGGTGAGTTCATAGCTCGATTTTTTTCAATCTTTTTATAAACCAACCGAGGGGGAATACAAACATTTATAAACATGAATGCAATAATTTTTATAATTATTTCAATTTACTATTTTCCTTAATGTAACTGCTTTGCCTTTAATCCCCATAATCATGAACCGTTAATTACTCTTCGAGTAAGCCGAATTGACGTGAATAGATTTATTTGGGCTGGACTCCCCGCCGTTGGTATTAGCCCAGTACAGTAACCAATTGCACATCATTAGAAATCACGCGGGTATTTTGGCAAAGATACCGCAGGGGCTATAAATGTATCACCATAACCATAAGGCTTCGGATCCAAAAGCTAAATGTCAAAATAAATATGGTTATTCAATACTGGGTGTATATCAACGTAACCCAAATATCGCAATTTGCATTCAAATTAATACTTAAACCTATGGATTCATCACTCAACCTTTATTGACTATTTAGCATGTATTATCTCAGGTAACTAATGGCACGAGTGGCGATGGACAAGAAGATGGAAAACCGTTAACATTCCAACTTTAATGAATAATTATGTGGAACCTCATCCATTTGAAAACTCCTGAAGAAATAATGAATGAATAACATATTTTCAAAAAGACTCTTTTGATTTGTTTTCATGATTAAGACTGTTTACCTTGAAGTAAAAACCTCCAAATAGCTTTCGCTGCTATATGTAAAAATGGTGGTGTTACAGAGTTAATGGAGTGCAACCTAGGTACTTTGTCCGATCAGTAGGTGAAAGGTTTGTGTGCGTGCAATACACCCTATAATCACATTGGTACAATCAGGAGAGAGCTGCCTGTGTACATTTGATTATTAACTATCTGATTATTTTGTTTTAGGTGTCTAATTATAATATATTCATGTATAATACATTTGTATTGGGCTCGTGGGCATAATCCTTTGATTACTCCAACCTATTCATTGATCTAAATAATATCGTTGGCATTTTTTTGGCAGGTTCTCAATAGTCGTTTTGTTCGAGAACCTTGTTTTATTTCCGTTATTATTATTATTATTATTATATCTGTTCACTGAGCGTTAGCTCAGCCGCGTTTTCTTTTCCTGCGGCAGGTACTAAGCGGTAAGCTGGGATATGCGTGTTGATAGTAGGAGCTTTTAGTGGACCCACCTTTAGAAGACCATTTTTATTTGGATTTATGTTTTAAGACCTTTCCTTTTAAAAATTTCTTTCATTTGACTTTGTTGAAATTTAATACTGTTGAAAGTCATTTTATTTTATGACTTGGTATTTTGATTAATAAAGTCTTCCGCTTGCTTTTATATATGTTCTGATTTGACACCATAATGTGATGCTTTGTCTCTTTATCAGAGCGAGGTGTAAAATTATGGTATCAGTGCTGCTAGGTTGAGCCCGGTAGAACCTAGGTTATGACCTGTGAGGATTGGGTAGACATTAGGTTTCCTTTGATATGATCGCTTCCTTTCGTTTTTAAATCTTTAACTTTAATTGTCTTCACTTTTTTCATTCGTTGAATCGGGTATTTTCTTCACTTCAATCGATCATCGTTCTGTGCCAACTAACTATTCAGGTACTTATTTCGGGTACTTTTTTACTCATGTATTATCTGTGATGTGTTTTTCGTTTTTATTTGGATATCGGTGAGTGAGACACATTCTTATGCTTTCTCTTACATTTTCCTAAACATATCAAAGTCCTTCTACACAACTAGATTTTGCCCTAATTAACTATTTTCACGCATATGAAAATTATGTGCGTTCTAAGTCGATGAGCTTTTGGTGTTGTACGTCTCTGTTTTGTTGATTAGATTCGTTTGACTATTTACCTCCCTTTAGAATTGAGTGATTTTCGATATTATTCTTGGTATGAATTTGGTTGAACTGAGCATCAGACTACAATCAACTGTCATGCCCGAAACTTGTCATCTTTGTTGCGATTTGAATCAATTCCTTGAATTAATTTACCATGGTTCCGCGACATGTTTAAGCTACTATTGAATTACATCCCTGCTCTTAAAGCTCGAACGTTAATTTCACATGGTTTTTGAGAGTTCTTAACTTCAAATTATTCTTAATGTATCTCTGTGTAAGGGGTTTTCTATGTTTGGTATAAATGGAAAATTAAGTACGTGAGTTCATTGCGTCAGTTCTTGATATATCCTTGATGAGGTAGGTGAAGTTTCTTACCTTTGGCGTGACCTCCGCGCTCGTCTCTATGTTCTATGTGTTTCATGTATCTCTTTTAAGAGATTACAACTATCATCCGTTACAAGTCGTTTCGTATATGTTAGATCACATTCGCGAAGATTTATCTTTTGTTGAGGAGCCTGAGGCTATCCTAGATCGTCAAGAGCGAGTCATGAGAAAGAAAACCATTCCCTTTGTTAAAAGTCTTTGGAAAAATCATCCCGTGCGTAAGGCTACTTGGAGAAACTGAAGAAATGATGCAGACAAATTATCCACATTTCTTTTCTTAAATTGGTACGTTTCCGTTTAAGTCAGACTTTAATTTCGCGGATGAAATTTTTTAGAGGGGAAGAATTATAACATCCTAAAATCTTAATAAATTATTTTATTTAATTTATATTATCAATTTTATTATTATGTTATTACAAAACAATTAGAAAAAAAAAACAAAAAGTAACAATGAGTCATTGAGTAAATTAATAGATAAGTATGAATCATCATTTTGTATCTTTGGTAGTCCCGTATCATTCTTTAACATCATGAAAGTCTTACTTAAAATAAATAAGAATAAGTTTTGACTTATAGTTAAATACGTGAAGATATCGAAGTTACTTCTGTTTTCTAGCTGTCTCTCTGTGACAAAATCAATACAATCTCCCCGTACTATATATACCAAAATATTATTTACTCCTATCATAATTAAAAAAACACAGGCGACTGTTCCATAAATAAAATTTTAGGTTTGTGGTGTTTATCGAAATAGGCTTTTGTGCGTTGGTACGAGTTCTTGTTTGGGCTGTGGTTCGTGTTTTGATTAGGTTTCGGTACGTGTGCGGGTTACATTTATCTGTTCGGTTACGTCTCGGTTTTTGGGTTGGATCGTATCTCTCTGAATCTTGGCGTTCGTGTTTCCGGTTTTAACCTTCTTTGGCCTAGAGGTATATTTAAAACTTGTGTTTTTCTACGCATGAAATCAATTACTACTACATCAGTACCATGTTAATTCTTTAATATATTATGTATCATAATGCATAATGACATTGAATACTTATACACAGCAAAATATGTGGGTTTAAATTATATGGCTATTTATAGTCATTGAAATGACAAATTACATGAACATGGGTTGTAATTAATGCCAATATTTAAATTTTCAGATCTTTTAACTAGCTATAGTCGAATTGAATTGGGATTTTCGATCATTAAACGGCTCATCGGATTCCGTTAATAAGAGGTTTAATAATAGTCGGGTTCTTTTCTCGACCTATTCGATAAACTTCAAAACGCGAAGCAAAATAATTGTAAATTTTGAATCTTTCATTGTTTCTTAGGATTCAAGAGTTCATACTTATTGTAAACATGGCGTGTGTTTTTAACTTGGTTCTTGGTTCTGCTACTACAGCAGTAAGACAAGAAGAAATGGTGTTACATGCCATGGTCAGTCATTTTAATTTTTGTACGTAAACTCTAAATTGTTTGTCAAAATGATTTGAAAGTTGGTAATATAATGTAAACTGATACATGCACGTTCATTGAGATGTATTGTTTAATGGAAATCACATGGAGTATCAGTAGCCATTTTAAAATGTCATTTAATCAATTACTATAGGATTATGCATACTGAATATTTTACGTTAGAAGGGTTGAGCCCCCCACCCCCCCCCCTCTGAACAACTATAAACTAAAACTAATATGTAGACTAGAACTCATCTCAGAATGCGGAGTCATAAAAAAATTAACGGCCCTGAATAATTCTTGTAGATAAACCGAAGAAGGTGTAATTTTTGTTTTCGCGGTATCGCGCTTGATTTGATTTTAAGGGTATATATATATTCCGTCCTTGTTAGTTAAAGGATTTATTCTATTGACTTAATTCTCTTTTGTTTTAATTACTTTGATTAGTTTTGATATTCCTTTTGATTTGGCTATTCGTAATCATGATTCGTTTTGATGTTGATAATCCGTTTGATTCGATATTGTTTGTATGAATCTGTTGGTTCTTGTTTGGAATATGCTACCAGATTCATTTCCATATTTGGATTATTTGAAACTGGGATCATTGTTATCTTTTTCCTATCTTTTTGCTGAGCTTTTTGTATCGGAGTCATGGACGAAACCCTCTTGGTTCAATGAACATGTCATTGATGCACCAATGGCATGCACACTATCTGTGGCTAAGGACGGTTGTGATTAGACCACGGCGTTTATCTTTTTTATGTGACACCTTAGTTATGATTTGATTTTATATGTTCGTACACTAGCCTTAGTTCTTGTGTATTTATGTATTTTATAACTTTGTTTTGCCAAGGAGCGCTATAACATAAACCTATTTTCATAAATGAAATTTCCATTATTAAGTTTAGATGGATGTCCAATCTTTTTCAGTTATATATGAACTCACCTTTTTTAGGTAATTATTTTTAGCCTTTTTATTACATTACTTAATTTGCCAATATCTCAATATGCTAACATTTCATTGCCATAACTAAAAGTTATAGGGCTCATGAGCCAACATATCTATGGCAATCCCTATCTTTTATATTGTCAACAGCTATCTTGATAATATATTCAAGTCAATATCATAATATCATTTTAACCAAAGTACATTATTCTTATAATGTACCTATTCGCAACCCAAAACGGGCCTTTAAACTGTTATCAGATGACTCTAAACACTAATTCCATGAAGGTATCTAACATCTAAATAGTGAATGCAAGCCTACTAAATCATATGCTTAAAAGCAATATAAACATCTAATTTTGAATATAAAATATCTTCAAGTCAAAGTACATGTCTCTAAAAGCCTCAATGTACAAGTCATTATGCCTTGATCTCCAAAATAGCTTTTTACCTCCGTTTTCATTCTAATCTCTTCACCACAACTTGTGTACAAGCTACTACACTCAATATACAATGTGTAAAACCTAATTATTCTATTCATAAACTTTCATACATCTTTTTACACTCAAAACCATAATTCAAAACCCTAAACCTTAAAACCGAGCTAGTTTCTAAACCATGACCCGTTTCTTGATTTTTATCTATTGTAAACCCAAAAATAAACTCTTAAATAAGTTAAAATAACATAAATTACAACATTCTCAATCATAATCCATTATCATTTCATCATTCTACTTCAATTATACAAGAAACGAATCCAGAAAACCCTAATTATGCCCTAAATGATTGTTTGACGAGTTTAAAAATCATTACCTATCAATATCTTGACAATGTAACTAAATTTCGAACTAGAAATCCCTAAAGGATCCAATTCTGTGCCCCTATTTCCAACCAACGACTCTATTCACTTCAATTTTTGACCCATTCTAGACCAATCCACCTATCATTTTTCGTTAATTATCCAAGATATAAGCCTTATAAGCATAAATTAACATTCACATTATAAGTATACATGAATTCTAAGCATGAAATCACTTGAAAAACCCTAAACCGTACCAAATGGAACCCGTGACCCCATTTCATCATTTTTAACCCATTTTAACCCAAACCAATTGCAAACTCCTAATGACACTTCTTATTACAGACCTTGAGAACATTTTCCAACCATCCATGATCAATATACACAAAATATAAGTGAGAAAACTTGTGGAAACCCTTGTCGAACCCAAAACAGACCCGCACCCTTTCTTGCTCATTTTTAACCCATTTTAAACTCTCCCATGTGCAAATAACTTCCATGCGCATACCCTTCTATAATCCCTTGAAGCAGCTTACCCGTAGCTTAGACCATCTTTGGTCCCCAAGAATGAGGACACATTGGCCTCTCTTTTGCCTTAGAATGCCGTGGCAGCCCAAGAGGATTGTGGTAGCCACATCATTCAAGCTACTCCTAGACCTCCCACATCTGAAATTCTAGCTTCAACACCTCCCTAAAAGCTTCTACCAGGTTTCAAGACCAGATCCACTAGAGACTTGCTTACTCTTACACCTTCAAATGTGTATAAATAGACCATATATGACCATTTCATTCTCGCACCCACTTCCTCTTCTATAACCCATCATAGATCTAGAAAATCTTTCGTCCTCAAATGATTTCTTAATAGTCTTAAGAAGTCTCAAGTACAGAAAGGAAGCAAAAGAAACCAAGAAACGAAGCCCTGAAGTCGTTATTTTGGACATACGAAGTCAAAAGTCCCGATTCCGACCCATTTCTAAGCCATAAGCTCAAGACCAGGTTCTCTAAGCTTATATTCTGTATTTATTACTTATATATGTTCATATTGATCATGCCTAAAATCTTAATATAAAGCTTTGAATCAAACCCTAAGTGTTATACCTTTTTTTATCCAAAACCATACACCCTGAAACCTCTAATTTCATGTTTTTAATCCATATCTATTGAGCTTAACTTTGTAAACTATTTTTATAATCTATCCCTAATAAGTCTATATAATGTTAAAATAAGTGCTTTTGATAAGTCATGAAAGAATTTAATCTTATAAACTCCGCCGCGTTTTCATTTTAAACCCTAATTTGACACCGGTCTTTAATTCCTAGACTTAACAGAATAGTTAATTTAAACTTGCGTTTTGTGTTTTAAATCTTCATATTTTAGTTTATTTATAACTTATAAATGTCTATTAAAATGTTAAATATAAACTTGCGTGGTAATTTGCGACACTTGATTTGGTAATTATAATCCTGCAAGGGTATATATCGTAAATTTTCAGAAAACTTATAACTAAAAGGACATAAAAAGTGTCATTTTATTAAAGTTATAACTACAAGGGTCTATTATGTCACTTTTTAAAGTACAAGGTTTACTTGGTATATCTTTTTTTTAAAATTGAGGCGGACCTAAAGTAATAAATGTGCCAAACTCCAAGGGTTATATTCTGCACTTTTCAAACTCAAGAGGTCTTAATGTAACATTTTGAAAAAGTTATAAAAAACACGTTCAAAAACTTACAAGATCATAACTTAATTAAAGCTTTGACGTGCTTTACAATTTCAAGATATTGGAATAAAATGCCTTGAAACTGCTTATGTTTATTAACTATTATATCATTCATCATCAATATGCTTTAAAAAATAATGTCCCGGATTCTATATAATATCCCAATAACTAGGCGTTGCTTCATTATTAAGGAGTTTTCATCGTTGGTATTACGTATCGCGATGAGTATGTTGGGTTTACGATATAAAGCGCCATAGCTCTCAAAGTGTTTACTGAATGACTTCTAAATTATGATGGCCCGAACGGTGTTATGATAATTTTAATATCAAAACCGACATCGATGTAAAATCTTACATATTCATATCAAACTAAGACTTGACATTATACTACCCAGGTTAACCGTGACGAAGCATTACTATTCTTTTCTTATACATTGCCTTATCAATTTCCCATAAAATTGTGTCAGGTGAGTGCATAGTCCTCGCCCATTTCAATTATTTTTTAAACCAAAAGGGGGATACATGTTATAAACATGAATGCAATTATTTTTTTATGTTATTTAAATTTACTATTTCCTAAAGTAACTGCTTTGCCTTTAATCCACCTTTTTTTCATGAACCGTTTATTACTATTCGTAGTAACGCTTGATGCGAATGACTGTGAATAGATTTTATTTGGGCTGGACTCCTCGTTGGTGTACCCAGTTCTACGGACGGTAACCAATTGCACAATCATTAGATAATCACGGCGGGGTATTTTGGCCAGATACCCGCAGGGGACTTATTAATGTTTCACTTCATAACATAAGCCTATCGGATTTACATAGCCTTTTTATGGCAATACATTAATAAATATGTTTTAAATACTGGGTGTTATTATCAACTTTGATTAACCCAAATATCGCCTATTTGCATTCAAATTATATTACTTAATCCTTATGGATTCAACTTCAACCTCTTGCTATTGACTTTTTAGCATGTTTTATATCAGGTAACTATGGCACGGAAGTGGCTGAGGACATGAAGATGGAAAAAAAAAACCGTTATCATTCAAACTTTATTGTATAGATTTTGGGAACTCCTCATTTGCTAAAAAAAACTATGAAAGTTAAATAATGATATGATAACTTATTTTTCAAAAACGACTCTTTTTGATTTGTTTTATATGATTATGACTGATGACTTCCTTGAAGTTAATACCCCAGATTAGCTTCCGCTGCTATATGTAAAAATGGGGGTGTTACAGAGCGTATGGATGCATCCTAGGTACTTTGTTCCGTTCAGTTTAGGTGAATGGTTGTGTGTGTGCAATACACCCTATATCACATTTGGTACACAGGAGGAGCTTGCCTGTGTACATTTGATTATGACTATCATGATTATCTTGTTTTCAGGGTTTATTTATATATCATGTTTTAGACATTTGTTTGGGCTAGTGGGAATTCCTTTGATTACTCCCATCCTTTTCATTGATTTACTATTATATCGTTTGGCATTTGTTTGGCAGGTTCTCAATAATATCGTTTTGTTATTCGAACATTTGTTTTATTTCCGATTATTATTATGATTATTAATTAACAAATAAAAATTCATAATCTGTGACATTCTCATTTCGCGTATACCTCAATTATATTTCAAACATATATAATGAGAGTTATCATATAATCACATGACATTCTATGCATACAACACACTCATAAATGCACCAATACATAACACTTTATGCATCTAACACATGCATAAATGTATCCATACTTAACCATTTAATTATACATATGACACGTAGGTAAATATACTTACACATAATAATCAAATAAATTTAGCTTTTCTTTCTTATAGGTAACCAATGGCAACGAGGAGTCTCGGCGTGCGTGTAGAAGCATTATAGTTTAGGTTTTCAAAAAGACTCGACCTAGTTCTCTATAACCTTAAGCTCTTGATACCACTCTGTAACACCCCACCCAACATACATTAGACTACGCAGCGGAATTAAGCAATTGGGCGTTATTTAATAGAAACATTTACCGAGATAATAGAAAATGACCCAAATGAGACGTTTCAACAAACATGTGTTCCATTTATTAATCAGAGTTTAAAATGCGTTAGGTCCCCACAGAATCGCAACCACCATCTACTACAACATTTAAAAGACAATTGTTTCAAAATAAAAGACATTGTTTTAAACACAACTTAAGACATTGTTTTTGAAAGACTGGAACACACAAGTAGTCTTTCCACATATCCATCACACGCACGACACCTCCACGCCATCGTTGCCTTCATCCTTGGTTACCTGGGATAAAACATGTTTAAAACGTCAACAACAAAGTTGAGTGAAATTCATAGAGTTTAAAGTAATTGATAAGCAATAGTCTTTGAACACATAATTAGTTCTCGAGAAAACAATGCAATGAATGCAATGTATAGCAACTTCTTTTCTTTCACGCAATAAGCTCATGACACCGAACGTTAATAGTACATATGGTATTTCATATGTTAAAGTGCCCCAAAACAAGGTATTATTGTCATATACCTACTACTTTCTAAATACAAAATGTCCGTTTGACAGGGTGGTCACAATTGATTCATACCCCAGATAGGGTTGTCAAACCCAATAGATCTATTTAATGCATTAGCGTTCACCTCGCAAGGTAATTAACGGTTCATGAAATAAGGGACTTCGACAATAGCTACTTATGCGGAAATAATCTCGTAATCGGGTCCAGCATACCATAAAATCTTATGTGTTCGATTTTATAAAACAAACATGCATCCCCCTCGCGGGTTTAAAAACAATTAAAAGATTTAAATGCGAGGCTATGAACTCACCTTAAGCAAAAGATCCAATTCGATCACGTCAATCAAACGCAAGTAACTTCACGTCTTAACCGCGACCTATATAATACATATATAGCGGTACGTGACTAAAAGTGTATTAAATCACATATTGCATACGTATATACGATCATATACTACAATCTCCAAGTGCGACGCAAAACAATTCTCATTGACGCACTTAACAATATTACGACATATTCCAATCCGACTATCAAAATACGCTTAACTAGTCTATGTAATTATACCAAAACCATCAAACCTTAGTCAATAACAAAACAAGCTTTCAATAATTTCCGCACTTGAATCATCTAGCAATAGCGACGCTCAAAACAATGTCTCTTGTCGCTATTAAGATATTACGACATATTTCATATAGTTTTCATTTTTAGAAAGTTTGCCGAAAGTACGGATAATATAATCCGAACTTCATATTTCATTATCAATTAACTTAACATTACAACCCTTGCTTCATTATAGACTTATTTTTAATAGTTATATACAGATTTTGACTTTTAAAAGTCAACTTCGCTAGTTGCTTTTTACCCCTAAAAATACTCAAAACTTGACTTGGCATTAATAGTTAGTTTTTAGGAGGTTACAAGGTCCACCTTATATCAAAATGAACCTTAGAACATCCTTTATCATATTCAAAAGCCTAATTTAGATTTCAAAAATTTCTCGACTCGCTACAGTCAAGTCAAACTTTCTGGTCAAACATAGTCAACCCAAAACCTATAAAAACGACATTTTTGTACATAAATCCGATAATATCAAAATACGCTTAACTATTCTATGTAATTATACCATAACCATCAAACCTTAGTCATTAAAAAAACACGCTTTCAATATTTTTTGCACTTGAATCATCTAGCAATAATCATATACATGCAATAACATCAAATAATCTTCACTAAAAGCATAAATGAATACGATCACAAGCAAAAAAAATAACAAAACTCGATTTCGTTTCCCCCTTGGTTGGACCGTACGGACGAGACACCAAACCAAACAAACCGAACCTTTTTCAATACAACCAATTGCTTAAAACACAATCTAGCTATGATAAACACACCCTTATACTCGAAATCTCTATAAGAATACGAAACCAAAAATCTAACTTATTCAAAAACTTTATGCCATGTTAGGGTTTTATAGTGGGATTTGTAGCTCTTGCGATAAAAGGATTAAGATGATATAATTTGAATTTCATTGCTTGTCATTAATAAGTCGGAAATGATGGTGGTGTTTGTTGGCTCCGGTCAAAGAGAGCCAAGAGAGGAGGAGGAAGGAAAATTTGGTTGGTAAAGTTATAAGTGTGTGTTATGGTTTTTTTATTAGAAAAAAAGTTTGGTACTTTTTGGCATTTTAGTCCCTACATTCTCAAGGTCCTTTTAAAACTAGTAAACAAGCATTTATTTTGTAAGTAAATTAGGCCAAAAACTTTTTTAGGTCACACCAGTTAATAAATATCGCTAATTCCGTTCCCACTAATTTTACTTTAAAATGTTTAATAAAACGTTAAACCTCGTAAAACACGACCCTTAAACACGGTTTTTACAAAAATCAGGGAAACGTCGTAAAATGCAAAAATAACATATTTACGCTCTTGGAGCAATAAAATAAATTTTTATGTCTTTCTTAGACGCTAAATACAAATAGAAACTCAATCACGGCATGAAATTACCTTATAAATAGACAATTATCATCTAAACTTTTTATATAGCCATAAACGTAATATAATTATTTTCGTAGTTAAAATAAATTTATCTTAGCGCGGATAGACGTTTAACTGAAGCCCGGGATGTTATATTCTCCACTTCTTTTAGGGAGTGCCGTCCCGGTTCTCAGATTGACTTCTCGCTTTCTTGCATTTCGTCATTACTTGTAAAAACGATTGAGGCAAATAAGCTAGAAACAATAAGCTACAAGTTAAGCTAATATTTTTGATTTTTATAGATTTTTAGGACAAAGAGAATAATACTAAGATTTATGCTATATTACTAGAAAACAGATTATTAGAACAACTTAATAAGCATAAAAACATAACAATAATCTTAATTAAGCAACAACTAAGCAGAATATAAGCAGTTTAAGCAAAATTAAGCTAGGAAAATTAAGACAGAAAGAGTAAATGAACTTACAAGAAACCTTAGCTAAACAAAGGTATCAAAGGCTCTAATGAGCTATCTACAAGCTCTGACTTATTAAGAATAAGCCAATAAAAGTATTTATGAGCTCTTCCATGGTAAGCTCATCTTCCAAAAAGCTCAAAATCCAATAAGCCAAGGTATTAACCTGATTTTTAGATTTAAGTATATTAAGAGTATATTAAGAGCTTATGAGAATCTTATGAAACAGTAGTAACAGCATTTGAGAGTAAAGAGCTTATGACAGATTATTAAAATAAAACTTATGATTTTATTAACAAGAAAACTGATTACAATATGTTGAAACTGAGATTACAATAAGCTTTTAAAAACTGAATTAAAACTACATAAGCTAATTTATGAAAATTACAATTTAACTAGAAATTTAGAAAGCTAAAAACTAGACAAAGAAGAAGATGATGATGCCCCCTTGTGTGTGAGTGAGTGCGGCTTTATATAGCCTCACCTGAAGCTTCCAGACCCAAAGTTTGTTACACGCTCCCATCAATCCTAGCCCTTGAATCATCTCTCATCATTGGATGCTCTTTCTCTATTGTTGGATTAGATTTTGATCACACGGATTGCCAATGTGGCAATTCGTGTGTCAGAGGCCTTTGTGCTACTTTTCCATACGTTTTAGTGCAGATCCTATCATTTTGGTGTGTTTTCTCCTTTGCCTCTATGTCATCTCTTGTGGGTATTGGCCAACGAGAGGGCTTGTGTGACGTTTATCCCTGCCATGTTGTACTTAGCCACTTGAATTAGCTTGCCATGTTGTCAATTGAATTTTACCCTATGATTGTGATGTTGGGTAAAAGGTTGAAGATGGGTGAATAGTAGTAACAATTTTTCCCGCGTAATTTTCTTTTATAAAAAGAGTACGTTTGACTTTGGTTTGACCCGGGGCTTATACAAAAGGTTTTGGGCCGGGTATTTGGGATTGGGCCCGAGCTAAGTGTTGTTATAAGGGTGGATAACGGGTGTTAACTCTTATAATTAAAAGAGTTAACACCGTTAGGGTTTAGGGATTATTTTTGCAATTTGGTTTAACTTTGAGGGATTGTTTTAGGAAATTTAGGTTTTGTCATTTTGTGTGTTGACTTTGGTTGACCAAGGGTTGACTTTTGTTGACCTTTGCTAGCATTCTCCTGGCTCTTGTATTCTCTTTCCTTTCCCGTGTCCGTGTTTGTTCGGCTTTGACCATTTTCTTAAGATTTTTGCAATATCCGTACCTACACAATCACAAACACAAAACAAGAAATATTCAAGCATTTAAAGCACAATTTTGTCTTTTTAGGGCCATTTTTGATATAAAACGGATATGTGTTTTCACACATATCAGTACTTTTGGAGATTACTCCAAACGTAGCCATGAGGGCTATCGAAACACCATTGAGCTCCCCGAAGGAAACAATGTGGTGCCTCTACGATCCGACACCATCTGGTTGGTGTAAAACGGATGCTCATTCCACGGACTTTGGTCCGAGGATCCAAACCAACATCTCAAGGATTTCTTAAAACTTGTGGACTCACTTGACCTTGATGTTGCAAATAGGGAAAGAACGCGCCTACGTTTATTTCAATTTTCCCTTCGCGATCAAGCTAGCAATTGGCTTGAACGTCTTCCAGCAGGATTCATCTTTGCATGGGAGGATCTTACTACTCGTTTCCTTGCTCAATTCTTTCCACCGGGAAGGACTACAAAACTTCATAATGACATCATGATGTTCCAACAACATCAAGGAGAGTCTTTTTCTGAAGTATGGACTCGTATCAAGGACTTACTCCAAAAATTCCCTCATTATGGCATCGATCTTTGGCTCCAAGTCTAAATCTTTTATGACCATGTCAATCCCGCCACGAGACGAACCATCGATCAATCGGCCGGTGGTAAGCTTTGTGATAGAAACGCCAAAGAATATTGGGCGCTATTAGAGGACCTAGCCCTCTATGACAACAAGAGTTGGAATGACCCAAGGGGCTTCGCTAAACTGGTCAAGGCAATCTCTTTGCCTCAATATGTCTCGAGTACATTCGACTGTCGTCTCGTCGAGCTCAAAAATCAAGTCCAACGCTTGATGGAAGCTTATCTTGCTCCTAAGCAACTTGTTCAAGTGAACAAAATCACTTCCTCATGTGAGATCTGTAGTGGTCCCCATGACACTCAATATTGCATGGAAAATCCCGAGCAAGCTTTTATTGATTACACATCCTCACGTACTGACGAAGCAGGAGGCAAGTGGTACACTTTCAATGCCCGAGCAAACCTTGGTGACACCAATAATCCGTCATAGAAAAGCCACCCAACCCTTAGGTGGAGACAACCCCAAAATTCTCAAAATAATTTTCAAACCCACCTAATCGGTTTTATTCCAACGGCTCATTCTTGAACCGCTCCTTCAACAAAAATCCTCAAAGTTTTAACAATCAATCAAATCTTGAAGGATTAGTGTCCAACTTCATGGCACGGACGCTAGATTGTCTAAGTTTAAAGCTGGTTTCAAACAACAACAAGGCGAGATGACTAATAAAATTAACAAAATTTTGAAGGCCATCACTGATCGAATAACGGGAGCACTCCCAAGTGACACGGTCAAGAACCCGAAACTGAATGTTAACCCTACCTCTCCAGTTTTTTCTTCTCGTTCTTACCTAATGGAAGACCCCCAATGCTCATCTCATCCTCTCAATTCGATGAATGCTATCAAAACGTGTTCCAAAGAAACAAACCATTCTCAAAAGGACCAGTTGCAAACAGTCATGGAAATTGAAACACAACCATCAGAAGAACCAGAGCAAACTCTAGAAGACGAATTCTAAAATTTTCATCTTAACTTACTGGTTCTTGAAGTACTAGCTCATGCTCCCATATATAGCGCAATACTTGATAAATAAATGGAGAGTTTAGAGCTAGGAAAAAATAGATCTGCATTCATCCAAGGAGAAATGCCTACAAAAATGGAAGACCCCGGACTATTCACTCTACCTTGCAGGTTAGGAGACTCAAAACCTTTTGATACCTTAGCCGATTTAGGATCATGTGCGAACATAATTCCATTATACCTCTTCAAAAAGCTTAAGATCGGACTATTAGAAGAGACTGACCATGTTTTTGGGTTGGCAGATGGAACCAAATCTTATCCCATTAGAATTGTTAGGGACATAGATGTTCACATAGAAAAACTAAAACACTTGAATGACTTTTACGTAAATGACATGAAGAAAGACCCCAAAACCCCTTAACTAGTAGGAAGAGGATTCCTAGCTTCCGCCAACGCAGTGATAGATTGTAGGAAAGCCAAAATAATGGTCAGAGAAGGAATCACTAGGTTAGTATTTAGAGTAAAGGAAATTGATCTAGGAGAAGAGGAAGCACCCTATTAGACCACGTTAAGTAAAAGAGAGTCATACAAATTACGACCTAGCTCAGATGGTATAGGTGTCCAAACCTCTTACTATGTTAGGAAGAAATTCATGAACTGTCATTTGCCTGTAGAATGGGAAATAACTAGAGATGCTGAGATCAATCCCTTTAAGGACGTCCTAGTGTTTAAAAGAATGGTAGAATTCTTAGGGATTCTACCCAAAAACCTTGAGGGAAACATGTGGGAATTAGAGGACTTAATAGAAAATCCAATCAACTAGGACAAACCACCTAAAAATGGAGACGGGGCATGGCATGCCAAGATTAGGTTAATTGATCCGGATGGAGAAGAATTCACCAAAACCTTCCAATCAATCCCCACCTCTAGAAAACTTTTTGAAAAAGAGAATCCAAGAGAGATCATTGACTTGGATCATTTCCATGACACCTAGACGTGTGACTTCGAGTCTAGCTACAAGACTCAATAATAAAGAAAAGCGCTTTTTGGGAGGCAACTCAATATTTAATTTTCCCGCATTTAGGAGTGTCTTGTGTTTTAATTCTTTATTATTTATTCTTTTATGTTTGAATTATTTGTAATCATGTTTTGTTTTGTTTTTGACTTTGTCTTATTGACAATCAAAGGTATTTTGCATAAAATAAGTGTAGGGGAAAATATCCGGTTTATAAGAACTAATTCAAACATATAAAATAAATTGTTTAGATAAATTCGTGTCAGTTTTGAGTCCCATAATTGCAATGATTAATCTCAGGTTTTATGCAGTATTTTATGCAGGAAATAACTAATAGAATTGTGTGCAGGAAATTTTTCAAGAAAAACGAAAGTGAAATTTTCACAGTGTGTGAAGAAGGCGTCAGGATTTTCTCCTGACGGCGTCGCGCCTCTAAACCTGTGAAAATTCAAAAATTTTCTATTATTTTTGAAAAATAATTTGTATAACATCCAAAATTTGTAATCTTCTTATAAACCTGTAGAAACCTATGATTAAAACATCGCTTTCATCCTATCTTTACGGCTTTCATAGAGTCAACCCTAAAAGTTTCATTGTATATATCATTATCCCGTAGATTTTACGCCAGGTGTAGTTATCTTTATCTTTGATTTACAGGTTATTTTGATGAGAAAAAACCCGAAAGCTCTTAGGAAGTTTCAAGAAGATAATTCTTGGAGGACAATTTAACCAGTTATCGCATGTTTCTTCTCCATTATTGAGCAAACCAGGGGAGTACTATTTTCTTTTACTTTTTTTTCCTTTTCCCTTTAATTCGTTTTACGGGTACTTTTAAAGAACATTGGGGACAATGTTTAACTTAAGTGTAGGGGGAAATAAGCCTTAGAAACTATTCCTTCAATTGCCGTTTGCTTTATCCTTAAAATGATGGGTATTATATCGAAAAACATAGGGTAAAAAGGTAGATTTTTACCCAAATATTTAAAAAAAATTAATGAAATATAACATTATTACCGACGAAAATGAGGATTAATTGCATCTCATGGCTAGGAATTTATATGACTAGCCAAAAACCCCTCAATTTCCACCAAAAATGTGATGTTGCCTTTAGATCTATAGGAATTCGGGTAGCTATTTTTTATACCAAGATATATTTTACTTTAGCTTTCTCGAGTTAAGGAGTGAGCATCATGTGTATCTATTACATCCATTTATGGATGTGTATATGTGGTTTCAATCGCCTTTTCTGTAGCATTGGGCATCGGTTTAAAATTATATGAGTGTACCGGTAGTGTATTAAATTCTAGAACTTGTTTTTGTGATGCATCCTGAGACCGCATAGTGAGAATTATGATTTGTTTCTTAGTGATTGTAACAACTGATTGGTTTCTTAGTGATTGTAAAACCGGTTTCCCCAAGACTGATGTTTTAGCAAACTTAGTATCTACACTATTTCCTTTTAACTTCCTTAAGTTATTTTTTAAAGCAACAATTGCAAGACTTTCCTGAATACCCCCCACCGGAGCTTTTAAAAATAGTATTATTAGCAAGCAAAGTAGGTTGTCTGTTCTTAGTCTTGGTTCTCGTAATTTATATAGAATCATACAAATCTTTGTAATGCTTTTTCAAAGTCTCATTTTTGTTAAGTAATTTAGCCATACTATGTTCTAATTCGATGTTGATTGTATCAAGTATCTCTATTTTCTTTTTAATCTGGGCTTTATTACTTGTTTCATTCATAATTTAACCATGTTGCCCTGATTTTAAAGTATGAGTTTGATATTTAGTTCGAGAGCAACTACAATGTGCATCCATTTCTGAAAAAATCCTTTTGTAATTGGGCAACAATCTTTTTGGTAAAATATTTTCAGCTCCGAGTGATTGTTTGAGTATTCAGTGGTTTGAGTTATCGGTGATGATCAAGCATAGGACTTTTAACTTGACATTGTTCAGTATATTGGTCAACCCTACATTCATTAATGATTTCAGGTTGCTCAGTATGTTGTTGTCCTGTAGCAAAGATATTACATTCAGCAGTCAATTGTACCTCAGCCATTGGCTTTTCATCATATATGGGTCTGATATCTGCATCATCAACATCTGTATCATTCCCTGACATGTTGCTTTCATCTTGCATTGTTGAGTCTTTCTTAATGCTTTTTGTGTCAACTAAATTAGCATCCAATGCTTTACCCGCATCAACCTTACTCTCTTGCGTTTGCATCTGTCTTTTATTCACCCTTCTATCATACTATCTTAGATGACGTGTTCTTTCAGCAATGACTTCTTGCCATCAATATGTGTTGAAGTAGTGTTTCGCTGAAGTGTTTACCTTTAATTTATATTGTTATTCAATAAATACGTGTTCTGTCAGTTGACTGTCATAATCCAAAGTTAAACTGTGAATCGATTGGACTTCTGAAACTGGTTGTATACCAACCTAAAAGGTTGTCATGGTTCCATTCTTCTTAAAATTATCTTGGTCAGTTGCTTTTTGTATTGATTACGTTGAGGAGCATACAAAACTGTATTGTGATAGGTATCACATCTTGGCAAAGAGTGACATGAATGCACGTTTGAGTCCATGTTCGCTTCGAGTGCCTTTTAAGTCTTCTTAGAAAGACTTGAAGGTGTGATTGAAGAGATCGAAAATATGGAATGCATCTTTCTTTTGCTTTTGATACTTCTGTATTTGATTGAATGTAATTCTTTTGTTTCAGAATTCAAGCTGGCTTTCTTTACTGATTTGCTAGATGCAGTCTCTAAATTAATGTCTTCTTTCTCAGAACCCCAACAAAAGTGGGGGTTTGGGTGGTTTTTTGTATGATAATCAATTGACTTTTGATGAATCAACATTCAATGCTAGAATTGGATTTGAATGATCTTCTTGTGTCTGCATCAACTTCTTTTGTTTCAACAATTGTGGAGTTCGTTGTTGATGAAGAATTATCTCAAGCATGTATTTCCCAATGGAATCCATGTTACAGATCATTGCATCTTGGAAGGATTGATCATCAATTCTTGTATATTTCTGAATACGCTCTTTGAATTATGAATTGAAAGCATTTACAAACGTTGTTTTGAGTTTTGTCAAAATAGTCTTGCAATCAGTCTGAGAAATTATTTCTTTGATAAGATGTTGTTCTAGTAAATCTAAGCCTTGAGAGAATGTTCTTTTTAAGATAGGCATGGTACCAAAATCTTGTAAAGTTTCTGAGAGAAACTTGAATTGTGACTTGACTTCTCTAAGACTGTTCATGCATCTACTTCTTAAAAGTTGTGTCTTCTCTTGAACTTTAAAAATTGAACATGAAGAAACTGTGTCATTGTGAAGAACACTTGATGTTTGAGTTTGCAAATTAGTATTGGTATTTAACATTTTGATGTTGTGAATGGATATCGGATCTTAAGTAGGTAAAGTGATTGTTGTTGTGGATTGAAATCAATCAACGTTCACGGGATTTTACAAGTCTTTGATTAAAACCGAGAAAAGAATGGAATCTTTTGCGATATTTTACAAAATCAAGAAGAAAGCGTGAAACAATGATTTTTTTGTTGTTGAAATCGTTGTTGAAATTGAAGAACTTGAGCTTTTATTGGCGAAAAATGAGCTAAAACAACGAACGGTGCACAAACTTTGAACTTAAAATGAGTAACGGTTGATTAAAATTCAAATAGGAACTAACGGTGTAAAATATTTTCAACTTGAAGGTTAATGATGGAACAATGAACTAACTTTGAAATGGTCTTGAAAGTCAGGGGCTACATGTGTAACCTTTTAATTCTAGTTAATTAATAAAGAAAATTCCCTCCAAAGTTTCATCTCTTTCGTTTTGAATATATAAAAAATGAAACGAATATAAAATTAATCTCGCGAAGGTGTACGATTATCGTCGTTGGAAATGAAATATACCACGTTGATCGAAAACGAATCACGATCACAATGGTATAGGTTTTAAGTCCTGTAAGTAACCGTCATACAAAACCGAAAAATCAAAAATGACTCAAAACGAGTAAAGATTGTTTCTGTTGAAGTGCTAAATCGGTTCCTATTGCTTGTGAGTAGTTCGATTCACACTAGACGTTGAGTTGTTCGGTCACACTAGACGTTGAGTAGTTCGGTTCACACTAGACGTTGAGTTGTTCGGTACTCAAAGGATCACTAGTTGTTCGGTACTCAAAGAACACTAGTTGTTCGGTACTCAAATAATCACTAGTTGTTCGGTTGTCAAAGTTGTTTGGTTGCACGATTGTCCTTGTCTTCCCTTCACCAGATAGCAACAAAACCGTCCTTGCGTCTTCTTCTTTTGACCGTGTACAACCAAAGAAAATAAGCTAACCCGAAAAGCACAAATAAGCCAACCAAATAAGCTTGAAAGTAAGCTCATTCCACCACAAGAATAAGCCATGAGAAGACACAAATAAGCTTCGTTTAAGCGTTAAAAAAACTCGTTTACCAGGTAGTAAGCCACTAATTTAAAGTTTTGATCAAATAAGCCTAAACCCAAACTCACGCATAAAAAAATAAAGAAAAAACAGTTTCAATAGCACAAAAACTTTTTAAAACATACTTTTTACTGTTTACAAGCCCAAGAATTTGTTTGAAAATATACTGATTTGAAACAAGAGACGCCAAAATAGATTGTTACGGCCCACAACAAAAGAAGTATATTGTCGTGAGTAACAAAACTCAAAATAAGCAAAATAACACAACGAATATAAATAAGTTCTAATAATCCGTAAAATACAACGAATCAAATAGAGAAAAGAAAGAAAGAAAAAATAATAAAAGTAAGCCGAATCAAAAAAATAAAGAAATCTAAAAAAAACGTATGAATAAGCTTCAAACAACACAATCACAACTAAACACTAAAGCCACTCGTGGCGAGTGATACCAAATGTGATCCCAAATCTTAACTCATATCACACCAATAAGCCATACCAAATAAGTAATAAGCTAGAAAAATAGAGAAAAGTAGAGAGAGAAAGTAGAGAGTGAAACAAGAGAGAAAGATTAGATTAGAGAGAGAAGTGGAGGATTACAAATGAAAGCAAATGCAACCAACACCCTCTCCATGTGTGGAGATGGTCCTATTTATACCCTTGACCCAATAAGTGGCGTATGGGCTTGTTACTTGGGCCGGGCTTTGAATATCTTGGGATTTGAGCCCGAAACACGGACAATATTAGATTACAATACAAGCCCGTTAAACCCGACTAGCCTATTACTTAACAAGACTAATTAAGACTAATAAGACCGATAACATTCTTGTTCGGATTAATAAAATTAAGGCTAACACCTTCTATTCCATAATTGTAGCATGATCCTTTTTTTCTTTGAGCTTTCACTACCTTTGTCCTTGAAGTTATTATAGCGGCCTTTTCCAAACCTATTTGCACCATTACTAAATCAATTCCCGCGCCTAAATCGATTACCCTTACGAAAGAACTTACGGAAGATCCTAGACAACAAATTAAATGCCTCGGCTTCTTCTTCATCTATGTCTTCATCACTTCCGTCTTGACTATCACTATCATCACTAGTTTGATTGATCCATAGTGACTTTAGCTTTGAGAGCTAGAGATTTGACCATTTCTTTTGTAGTGGTCTTGGAGACTACACCATCATTTTCCAAGATCATTTCATAGACCTTAAGGTTCCCGACTAGCTCGTCAAGAGGAGGAGTAGTCAAATCTTTGGCTTCTTTAATGGACGTCACCTTGGCTTACCATTTTAATGGAAGAGCACAAAAAAAATTTCTAACATGATTCTTGCTAGAATAGTCCGGATCTAATGATTTAAGACTAGTCATAATAGCGTTGAATCGAGTATACCCGCTATCAATAGTTTCTTCATAAAAGATTGAGAACTTTTTGTATTCTTGAGTGAGAAGATCAATCTTGCAATTCTTGACTTGCGAATTGCCTTGGTGAGTGATGATGAGTGTATGCCAAACCTCCTTGGCGGTTTTACACATAAAGACTCATTCGTACTCTTTACGTGGTAGGGCGTTGTAAAGAGTCATCTTGGCTTCATTATACTTGCCAAGCTTCTTCTTTTGATCATCTTCAAGAAGTTTATACGGTGTTTCCTTTATAAGCTTGGTTTCAGAGTCTTCAACGTCACAGTAGAAATCACCATTTTGGATGACTTGCCATAAGTCAATATCTTTGAACTTTACGTAAGTCTCAAAGCGTGTGGTATATCCTATATCATAACACGGGGTCGATTCTTGGATCTGGCTAGTTTCTAGAGAGAGAAACACTTGAGAGAGAATATCTTAGAGAGAGAAAGTGTTTTCTATGAAATGAAATAATAA
>BQNB010082302.1:0-29370 GCA_026074375.1 Tanacetum coccineum | reverse complement strand
TATAAATACACCTAGTTTAGTCAAAATTAGGTTAGCTACTTCATTATTATTTTTCATCTTAAGGGTTTGTAGCAACTCTTGTTTCATTTTCATTAATAAAAAAAGTTCTTTAATGTTTAATCTTTCATTGCCATTGATCTTGTGATTTTCATCCATGGAATGATCTAGGGATCCTACACTATCAACTGACCTTTTCCAACCTCAGCCCACATAATTGGCGAACAACACTTTCTACCATACAATGCCTCAAACGGAGCACATTCACTCTGATGAATGATAATATATTGTTATACGGGAAACTCAACCAAAACTCAACCAACGGAAGATGAACATCCCAACTTCATTCGAAGTCCATGACGCACGCTCTAAGTATGTCTTCCAAAGTCTGAATAGTACGCTCACTCTAACCATCGGTCTGAGGGTGATAAGCCATACTTATATCTAAACGAGTCCCTAATGCCTTTTACATTGACTGCCAAAACCTTGATGTAAAACGACCATCATGATCCGATAAAATCGAGATCGGCACACCATGTCAAGCAACTATCTCATTCAAATACAATCAAGCCAACCTTTCCATCTTATAATCCTCACGCATAGGTAGAAAATGAGCAGACTTAGTCAATCGGTCTACAATGACCCAGATTGTGTCATGCCCACTACTAGTCTTAGGCAACTTAGTCACAAAATCCATAGTTATCCCTTCCCATTTCCATACGAGAATCTCAGGTTGCTAGAGTAAGCCAGATGGCCTTTGATGCTCAGCCTTAACCTTTAAATAAGTCAAACATTTACTAACATACTCAGCTATATCCTTTTTCATTCTAGGCCGCCAATACCTGTCTCTCAAATCATAGTATATCTTATCAGCTCCTGGGTGTACAGAGTACTTCGACTTATGGGCTTCATCCATTATCAAGGTTATTATCTCACCTTTCAAAGGTACCCATATTCGATCCAGGTAGTACAACGTTCCATCACTTCTCTATTCTATCATCTCATCCTGACCTTTCTGCAATCCTACAAACTCATCCACAGCCTCCTTCTGAGCCGCCAGTAACTTATCCTTGATACTAGAATGAAGGATCATATTCATATATGTAACTCTCTTAGGCTTTACTCTCTCCTTCCTACTTAGGGCATCAGCCACCACATTCGCCTTACCAGGATGGTAGTGAATTTCACAGTCATAATCACTAAACAACTCTATCCAGTGACGCTGTCGCATATTCAACTCATTCTAACTAAAGATATGCTGAAGACTCTTATGATCCGTATAGATGAAACTCTTTGTCCCATACAAATAATGTCTCCAAATCTTAAGGGCAAACACAACTGCTCCCAGTTCTAAATCATAGGTCGTATAATTCTTTTCATGAACCTTCAACTGCCTAGACGCATATTCTATCACTTTACCTCTCTGCATCAACACACAAGCTAGTCTTAACCCGGACGCATCACAATATACCATAAAGTCTTCCAGTCCATCGGGGAGAGCTAGAACAGGCGCATTACATAACTTATCCTTCAAAGTTTGAAATGCCAATTCTTGTTTCTCACCCTAATCGAAAGTCTTACACTTCTGAGTCAAGATAGTAAGAGACTTAGATATCTTAGAAAAGTTCTCAATGAACCTACGGTAATATCCAACCAATCCTAAGAATGAACGAACCTCAAACGGAGTTCTAGGGGCTTTCCAATTCTTAACAGCTTCAATCTTACTAGGGTCTACATGAATCTCATTACCATTTATCACATGCCCCAGAAACTGCACATCTCTTAGCCAGAATTCACACTTAGAAAACTTAGCATATAGTTTCTTCTTCCTGAGCAGTTCCAAGACTAACCATAAGTGGTCTAGATGCTCCTCCTGAGTCTTAGAGTAGATTAAGATACAGTCTATAAACACTATCAAAAACTTATCAAGATAAGGCCTACATACTCTGTTCATCAAATCCATGAATACCGCTAGTGCGTTAGTCAGACCAAAGGGCATTACTGTGAACTCGAAATGTCTATAACGAGTTCTAAATGCAGTCTTTATAATGTCATCCTCATGCACTCTCAGCTGATGGTATCCAGACCTAAGATCTATCTTTGAGGAAAAAACTACAACCCTTTCAGTTGGTAAAATAGATCATCAATCCTAGGAAGCGAATAACGATTCTTAACATTCAACTTGTTCAATTCTCTATAGTCAATACACATCCTAAAAGAACCATCCTTCTTTTTCATGAACAACACATGTGCTCTCCAAGGCGATGAGCTTGGTCGAATAAAACCTTTGTCCTAGAGTTCCTTGAGTTGTCCCGACAACTCCTCCAATTCAGAAGGTGCCAAACGATAGGGAGACCTTGCAACTGGTACAACTTCAAGGATTAACTCAATCCGGAACTCAATTTCTTGGAGATGTGGCAATCCTGATAAATCATTCGGAAATACCTCGGGAAAATCTCTAACCACAACGATCTCTTTTTTATTCTTATCGCTAGCTTTAGCACTCATCAAAAGTCTCGCTTTCTCTTCGGGTCTTTCTTTTAATACTCTAAGCACCTTGCCAACTAGTAGTGGTATCCTCACTACTTTCTCATGACAAATTATTTCAGCCTTATGATTAGACAACCAATCCATACCTATAATCACATCAAAACTCCCATGCCCGAATGTTATCAAATTGATGTCAAAGACATGACCTTCGATTTCTAGTTTGGAACCCTTAATAACCTTATTAATATCTACTAGCTGCCCGCTAGCTATCTTAATCTCATATCTGAAACCTAATTCACTGGGCTCTATGCCTAATAGAGGTATAAAAGTATTAGAAACAAAACTGTAGTCGGCACTAGAGTTAAATAAGGTAGTGGCAAAATGATTGTTTAAAGTAAATGTACTCGTCACAATGTTCGGATCCTGGCGAGCTTCCTCTGCTCCCAACATGAATGCCCTACCCCTAGATTGGTTCCCTTGGTTTCCATGACCCTGACCCCCGTTATTAGAAATAACTTAGTTTGGACAGTTTCCTCCTGGTCCTTGTGCTCTATTCAATCTAGGACATTCTGGTTTGAGATGGTTGGTAATCTCACGTTCATAGCATGCTCCATGAGCAGGTGTTGGGTTCCTTAGATTTACCGGGTTCACATTCCTAGGCACAACTCTATAATCCCTTGCAAGATGACCTGGGCGGTAACAGTTGAAGCATGTGCGACAAGGCCCTCCGTGTGCATGGCAGGAGTTGCAGGTGGTACACTTGGGCTAAGCACCCATATTCTCTCTTCCTATAGGGTCTACGGTTGTAGAAAAAGCATTTCCAGTCCTAGTCCTGTTATTATCATCCCTACCATTCTTATCCTTGCTAGGTTCCCCCACATTTCCTCTTTTCTCAACCTTCTTAATTGATCCATTCCTAACAGCCTCATCGGTCAGTGCACTAGAAATCTTCACAGCCTTCTGCATAGTCTTTGGCTCTGTTGCTGCCACCATCCCACGGATCTGTGAAGCAAGGCCATACACGTATCTCTCAATCTTCCTACTTTTTGGGGTCACTAAATGTGGAACTAACCTAGCCAGCCCATGAAACCTATCAGTATACGCAGCATGGCAAGCCCCAACTATGGTGTGATTCCATAACTTAGTTTCCAACTTTTGCATCTCATGACTAGGACAAAACTCTTCTATCATCATAAACTTAAAGTCATTCCCTGACATACTAACAGCAACTTCCTGGTTTAGCATGCGGATCTGAGAGTTCCACCACGTTAAAGCCTTACCTACAAATGAACAAGCAGCGTATTTCACTTTTTGGTCAATATTACAACCACTCATATCCTGCACGGACTTCATTTTCTCAATCCATCAGGTAAGAACTATAGGACCTCCCTTACCATCATATTCCTTAGGGTTACAAGCTAAGAACTCCTTATATGAACAACCTACTCGATTGCCATTCACTAACACATTGCTAACGTTCTCCTAAACATTCTCATTAACCACATTTCCATTTTGATTTCCAATATTTCCTTGGTTACCAACCTGAGCTAAAATGGCGGGTAAGAGGTTCTGCAATTGTTGGGAAATGATTGTCAAGAAGTCGGGTGCTCATCCTACACCCCCATTGACTCCCTCTACATTCCCATTGACTCCTTCTACATTCCTATTAGCTCCCAACCCCTGGTCATTCCCTTGACCATTCAATTCGTCAACACGCTCATCATTACCTCCCCTAGGTCCTCTACCTCTCCCACCTCTACCAACCGTTCACCGATTCCCCCTCCTCCTCCGTGATCGGCAACAGGCCGACCATCAACCTAGGGCCCTCGTCCCTTGTGCATCGTCTACATGAAGGAAACATGGGCAACGTTATAGGTAGGTAGGAAGACAACATATATATATAATTAATACAAAATATTACCCCCTTAATGTGTTACAGAATTTGTGTGAACATTATTACAAGTCGAGAAAGATGTAGATTCTTTTTAACTAACTACACGAGGCCACTGTATTTATATCCACATCCTTTCCTAGTCGTACTCAGTATTGAGCTCACACATCTCAATGACTGACATAACTAAAGCACCAAACCGAGAACACGCGAAAGCAAGCAAAAGCGAAACACCGTGCACATAGATCCTATACGCAACTAAATGACGGATCTTAGGTTATAGTCTAGGCAATCCACCTAGTTCTCTATAACCGTTTGGCTCTGACACACCAATCAATCACCACGCCCACAATGGCGAAACTCGGGAAGCAACATAAATGATCACTCATAACAAAGATACAATATAAGAGAAAAACTACAAAGCATAAACTTCAAGTGTAACAAAGACCATCAACTGCGAACAAACCTTCGAGTGCATG
The DNA here is from genome assembly GCA_026074375.1 of Tanacetum coccineum. Classification (NCBI taxonomy): domain Eukaryota; kingdom Viridiplantae; phylum Streptophyta; class Magnoliopsida; order Asterales; family Asteraceae; genus Tanacetum; species Tanacetum coccineum. Next base: position 24,513 of record BQNB010082302.1, on the reverse strand, counting down.
TCCCAATCATAACCAAATCCAAAATCTCTTACAAATTCTAAATGCCCACACAGGGGTCCAAATCCAATCTTAAATAAAAACTTCCAAATACTAAGAACTAAACAAATAAACAAGCAAGTCTTCACATGAAAATTTCACACGAGATACTCCTAAGCCTGCTATCACATATCACCAACCTATTCATCTTTTACTTCACCTGAAAATGATACTCGAAAACATCAACAATAATGTTGGTGAGCTCATAGGTTTGACCTTAAACCTAAAAGCTGTGCCAATATCTCAAACATGGTAGACAATAGTGCAAATGATGTGGAATAATAGAATCACCCATGACTTAGCATCCTCGCTAATCATGTAAACACGACCTAGCATACTCGCTAGTCAATAACCCTGCCTTAGCATCCTCGCTAGTCAGGTAGCAAATATGCCACTTACGCACCTAAAGGGCCTACCAGCTGGAGCACTATATTAGGGCAGGCACAAGACCCTTGCCTTGCCAAACACAATACACGCAAGTAAAATCACAACCCTTGCATGCCAAACACAGTACATGCAAGTAAAATCACAACCCTTGCATGCCAAACACAATACATGCAAGTAAAATCCCAATGACTATGTGCCAACTATAATCATTTTTCACATAATTATATAAAAGAAACGTTAAACTGCAACATAATTTAAATAACCACTTACGCGTAATGACATATAGAAGTAGACCTTTTTCACACGTAACTACAATACAAATAAAGTTGATGCACCTAAATATGCGCTGGCGGAAAAAAAGTCAGGAAGCTAAAAATTATAAGAGAAGTGTTGAGGATTCTCGATATAATCTTAAGGCTATACACACTGAAGCTTAAGATTTTATCGATAACCCTAACGCTTCTTGAGTATATTCAGATTCATGACCTCGTAAAGCTTGTGTGATTGCATGTGTTGGGTTTTATTCTCAAATAAACATAAACAAATGGCCACATAGAATTCTTATTCTCAAATAAACATAAATAAAGTTGATGCACCTAAATATGCGCTGGCAAAAAAAAGTAAAGAAGCTAACAATTCTAAGAGAAGTGTTGAGGATTCTCAATATAATCTTAAGGCTATACACACTGAAGCTTAAGGGTGTGTTTGTTTCATTAAGATGTTTTGGGTCTGACTCTGACTACCGCATCTTACTCAAACAAGTACTATTAAATTTTGACAATCTGAAAAAAATAATGTTTGTAAGTTTTTTATAAAATTGTCTAAATGAATTAGTTGTCTTTTTTTTGTAATATAAAGTCTGAATAAAATAATGTTTTTGTTTTGGGTCAGAATCTGGACTACCGATCTTACTGGTAGCCTTCTGGATTTTAAGCTTTGTTAGGTGGTGGTGCGTTAACAAACATGTTCATCAGTTCATCAATTCGCGGTTTTCCTTGGATTATGACAGTCAAATAACAGACAAGTATTTTGATGAATACACTGGTATCAAAGTTAAACAATTCAGAAAAACATTACTTCAACACATGAGTAATGTAAAGAAGTTTATTGCTGAAAGAACACGTCATAAATGACAGTATGATAGAAGGGTGAATAAAAGACAAATGCAGACGCAAGAGAGTAAGGTTGATACAGGTAAAGCATTGGATGCTTGTTTTGTTGTCAACAGAAAGATGGGCCAAAATCACAGTGATGATATAATAATAGTTCAGGAATGGATGCAGATGCTTGATACCAAACCCGTGTTATTTACGAATGAGCCCAATCGTGTATGTAACAATTGACTGCTGGAATGTAATAAATTAACTACCGGACACAACATACTGGACCAACCATGAATTCAATAATGAAAGAGGGGTTGGATCATTATACTGAAGAAAAAGGAAGGTGTTGACAAAATAGACAATGTCATGTCTAAACTAATTCGTCCATTTGCTTGATCCATCCACTTGATAACAAGACAACTGAATTTTCAAACAAATCTCTCGAGTTTGAAAATATTTGTCTCAAACAAACCGTTGGCCAATTTCAAAAAGATTTTTTAAGAATGGAAGCACATTGTATTGCTCATGAACTTAAATATCAAAATCAAGGCAACATGGTCAAATTTTGAATGAAACAAGTAATAAAGCCAAAATTAAAAAGGAAATTGATGCTTTTGAAACAATAAAACATCAGTTGAAACATAGTGGTGGCTTACATTACGTAAGGAAAATGAAGACATTGAAACAATCATTACAAAGAACTGTAGGATTTTATCAAAACAATACAAGGTAAGACTATAGAGAAGACAACTTTCTTTGACTTCCCTCAAAATACTGAGGTTCAAGCTCAACTTCAAGAAAAGGAGTTTGCAATTGCAACAATAAAAAATGAGTTAAGAAAGTTAACAAGAAATAGTGTGAATACTAAGTTTAAATCTGAATGACCTAAAATTTCAAAACCATGGTTTGCCTCCCAAGTTGATGTGCAAAAAGATTTGTCAAAACTAGTCACTACACATTATTTGCATAAGGAAAAAGAATATTGATTTGCAAAACTCATCACTGACAATGTGCATTAGCGAATTTTGTGCGATTACTCAAAGAACATGCCTAGATTTAGTTCAAATGATATGTTACACAATCACGATCTGATACGACAGGTAAATAAGGTATAATTAAAGATCACAAAAACAAGTTTAAATTGCATAAGAAAAAGCAAAACAAAAAAAAAAAATAAAAGCCCCCACCCTACCATCACCCCCACTATCCCCTCCGCCACATTCATTCGATCCTCTCGCACCTCCCCCCATCAACCCCCTTCCACCCACTCCCCCGCTCCTTTACCCCCACCACTCCACTCGCACACCGCCTACCCGCACCCCCACCTCCCCCCCCCTTTAAATGCCCCGCCCCTCTCCAACTCTAACCTACGCTTCCCCAAACCCCACCCTCGCACAGGTCCCTCCAGTACCCCCCTCCCCCTCCACCCCCAAACTCTCCACGACAACCCTCCCCTCTCTCCACCACGCTCTTCCGACCCCCTACAAACCCCCACCCACTGGTCATTGCCAGCCCTCCCCTCTCCCGCCCCACCCCCACCCCTCCCCAACTCCACAACCGTGTTCCCCACACCCCTGCTACACCCTACACCAATTCCCCCAAACATCCTCACCCATACAGTATACACGTCCCCCTTACCCACCCCACCGCCACAACACAACGACACACCACAGCCCGACTAAAGATACCTCCAAACTCCCCCGCCCTCCCCAACTCACCCCACACCTAACCATTTCACCCACCACCACATATAAAAGCATTAAAATCCGAAAGAAGAAAAAATTAGAGTGTGGTTGGGTAGTCACATATCTAATCCGAGCACTCGCCCGAGCCCGCCCACCCTCCGGTCACCCCCCTCTCCAACCCCCATCGAAACCCACCCCTCACCCCCACGTCCCAGCCACGCACCACCTAACCCCCTCTCCAACCCCCTCCATGTATGTCCCACTACCCTCCCCACACTCCCCGCCCCACCCCCCCCACACACACACATAGAATATCTTACTATATATATAATTATAAACATAATACCCCCTTATGGTGTCAACATCAATTTGTGTGAACAATATTACCAAGTACGGGTAAGTTGTGATACTTTTATAACTACGTTGGCCACTGTATTTGTTGGGAATTAAACACTTCAGAGTTAGTACTGCCAAGGGATGAGTTAGTACTGCTAAGCCAACAGTTAGTACTGCTAGAAGAAAACAGTTTGTACTGCTCAAGATTACAACTACCAGTACTAAATTAGTCAGTTAATATTGCTAGAGTAAGTTAGTACTGCCTGTACTAACTTAAGACTATTGAAGAACTTACTACTGCTGGTTATAGAGTTACTACTGCTGGTTCAAGATTACTGTTGTTGGTGAGAAAGTTAATGCTGCTGAAAGTCTTCTTGTTGTTTCAACTGAAGTTAATGCTAATTGACTGAAGTTAATGCTGATTAGTCAAACAGAAGACTAAAGTTAATGTTGATTGAAGAAATTAATGCTGATTGAGAATTTGACTAAATATTTAGGAAAGTATTGTAAGCCCATTAGGACTCCTTGGTGTATAAAAGGAGATCCTAAGGCATCTAGTTTATCATCTCATTCATCTCATTATTATACACATACCTACACAACATCTCATTGTAATAGCTTCAAGGTTGTAAACCCTAGTACTACTGTTTATCATTAATAATATTGAAGCGTTTTTGTTCATTCATATCTACTGTTTCATTGATATATCTTCTAGAGTATTAAAGAGTAGATTACGCATACTCTTTGATATACACACAAAGTTTCTACTATTAATATTTTAGATTTATCCAAGGTAACATACTCTTTACAAGGTAAAGAATCGATTTAGGATTGGGATCAACAGTATTTATATCCGCATCTTTTCCCATTCGTACTCAGTATTAAGCTCACACATCTCAATGACTGACATAACTAAAGCACCAAAACGCGAACACGCGAAAGCAAGCAAAAGCGGAACACCATGCACATAGATCCTATACGCAACTAAATGATGGATCTTAGGTTATAGTCTAGGCCAATCTACCTAGTTCTCTATAACCTTGGCTCTCATTACCAATCTGTCACACCTTGACAATGGCAAAAACTCAGGAATGCAACATAATGATCAATCATAACATAAGATACAATATTGAGAAAACTACAATGCATAAACTTCAAGTGTTACGAAGACCATCTACCTCGAACAAACCTAGAGTGATGTCCCAAATCATAACCAAATCCAAAATCTCTTACAAATTCCAAATGCCCACACAGGGGTCCAAATCCAAACTTAAACCAAAACTTCTAAATACTAAGAACCAAACAAATAAACAAGCAAGGCTTCACATGAAAAATCCACACGGGATAATCCTAAGCCTGCTATCACATATCACCAACCTATTCATCTTTCACTTCACCTGAAATTGATACTCGAAAACGTCAACAATAATGTTGGTGAGCTCGTAGGTTTGACCTTAAACCCAAAAGCTGTGCCAATATCTCAAAACAGTGGACAATAGTGCAATATGATAGTAAATATATGAGAATCACCCATGACTTAGCATCGTGGCTAATCATGTAAACACGACCTAGCATACCCGCTAGTCGATAACCATGCCTTAGCATCCCCGCTAGTCAGGTAGCAAATATGTCACTTACGCACCTAAAGGGCCTACTAGCTGGAGCACTATATTAGGACAGGACCACAAAAGACATGACAAATCATTGCAAATCACCCTTGCCGTGCCAAACACAGTACACGCAAGTAAAATCACAACCCTTTCATGCCAACATAGTACATGTAAGTAAAGTTACATCACATATATTCACATAGCAATCATAAGCACATAATTGTCCGAAAAACAAAACTACGTTTCGCACAGTTCAATTTCAAAATAGTTCAAAACATATTTAAGTATCATTTCCCCCCAACGAAAAAACAGTAGAAAATTGGGACTACGAGAACTCACCTCAAGCAAGTCTTAAGCAACCAAATCTCAATCACACAAACAAATGCAATGACGTCCGCACACGACCTAGTCCAGTTAATGTCCCATTAAATCATTTATTTCCAAAATTACCCTTCACAGTTTAGTGGTGTGATGGTTGACGACTTATCTCAACAACCATATCAATCCCATAGCTCAATGATACATACATATACTATTTAAAGAAAATAGCTAAGTAATATAAGTAAATATTTATAATATATAATTATAAATATATATCGATAAGTCCACTCGGTACCCTTAGTTTCCATAAAATAATCATAATATGATTAAAAATGAAACGTTTACTCATAAAAAGCATATTAGAGAAGTTTCGAGAAAAATTATATTTTTCGTCTTTTAGTGAATTTATTAAAATAATAAAATAATATTTTATTATTTAAAACAAAAAATCACATTCTTAAGTAAAATTTTCTAAGGATTTTGTGACTAAGGAATAGCTATGGATTTTGTCAACACGCTCATCATTACCTCCCCTAGGTCCTCTACCCCTCCCACCTCTACCAACCAGTTCACCCGTTCCCCCTCCTCGTGATTCGGCAACAGGCCGGCTAGCACTTTGGGTTCTCATCCTTGGCGGCATTATCTACACGAGGGAAAACATGGTCAATGTTAGGTGGGTAGAAAGACTAACATATATATAGAATATCTTAATATATATATGATTATACACATAATACCCCCTTATGGTGTCAACATCAATTTGTGTGAACAATATTACCAAGTACGAGTAAGTTGTGATACTTTTATAACTACGTTGGCCACTGTATTTATATCCGCATTCTTTCCCAGTCGTACTCAGTATTGAGCTCACACATCTCAATGACTGACATAACTAAAGCACCAAACCGCGAACATGCAAAAGCAAGCAAAAGCGAGCACATAGATCCTATACGTAACTAAATGATGGATCTTAGGTTATAGTCTAGGCCAATCTACCTAATTGATACCAATCTGTCACACCCCGACAATGGCAGAAACTCGGGAATGCAACATAATGATCAATCATAACACAAGATACAATATAGAGAAAACTACAATGCATAAACTTTAAGTGTTACGAAGACCATCAACCTTGAACAAACCTTGAGTGATGTCCTAAATCATTACCAAATCTACAATCTCTTACAAATTCCAAATGACTACACAAGGGTCCAAATCCAAACTTAAACCAAAACTTCCAAATACTAAGAACCAAACAAATAAACAAGCAAGGTTTCACATGAAAAATCCACACGGGATACTCCTAAGCCTGCTATCACATATCACCAACCTATTCATCTTTCACTTCACCTGAAAATGATACTCGAAAACGTCAACAATAATGTTGGTGAGCTCGTAGGTTTGACCTTAAACCCAAAAGCTGTGCCAATATCTCAAAACGGTGGACAATAGTGCAATATGATAGTGAATATATGAGAATCACCCATTACTTAGCATCCTCGCTAATCATGTAAACACGACCTAGCATACCCGCTAGTCGATAACCATGCCCTAGCATCCCCGCTAGTCAGATAGCAAATAAGTCACTTACGCACCTAAAGAGCCTACCAGCTGAAGCACTATGTTAGGGTAGGACCACAAAAGACATGTCAAATCATTGCCAATCACCCTTGCCATGCCAAACATAGTACACGCAAGTAAATCACAACCCTTGCATGCCAAACACAGTACATGCAAGTAAAGTTACATCACATATATTCACATAGCAATCATAAGCACATAATTGTCCCAAAAACAAAACCACGTTTCACACAGTTCAATTTCAAAACAGTTCAAAACACATTTGAGTATCATTTTCCCCCAACGGAAAAACAATAGAAAAATGGGGCTACGAGAACTCACCTCAAGCAAGTCTTAAGCAACCAAATCTCAATCACACAAGCAAATGCAACGACGTCCGCACACGACCTAGTCCAGTTAATGTCCCATTAAATCATTTATTTCCAAAACAGTCTTCACGTTTGATGCATAGGGGTTAGACGCGTTGTACAATTACCCTTAACAGTTTAGTGGTGTGATGGTTGACGACTTATCCCAACAATCATATCAATCCCATAGCTCAATGATACATACTTATACTATTTAAAGAAAATAGTTAAGTAATATAAGTAAATATTTATAATAAATAATTATAAATATATCTCGATAAGTCCATTCGGTACCCTTAGTTTCCATAAAATAATCATAATATGGTTGAAAATGAAACGTTTACTCATAAAAAGCATATTAGAGAAGTTTCGAGAAAAATTATATTTTTTGTCTTTTAGTGAATTTATTAAAATAATAAAATAATATTTTATTATTTAAAACCAAAAATCATGTTCTTAAGTAAAATTTTCTAAGTATAAACTTTTTACGAAATTTCGACATGACCCGTACGTTTATATAACGTTTTCCAAGGTTTCAAACCTTAATTTCAACAATTTTCACCATTTCGACACTTTTTGATAAAATTCCAAAATCTCAATCTTTAAAACGTTTGCTAAAACGTTTTCCAAATAACGTTCAATATCTCTTCGTAAAATACATTCACTTCAAAGTCCGTCGAAAAACTCTTAAAACGACTAAATATCGCTTATTGGGCTTTAAGGCCCAACAAGGGTCCATTAAGGTATTTATACGTCCAAAATACGATCTGAGCCCAAAACCAAGGCCCATTTATATACATAACTCATACTAATAAGTAGAAAATATCCCGGACCATAATAAGCCAACAAATAAGCCACGACTTATTTGTGCTTATTGGGTCGTGAGTCCAAAAGCTCCAAAAACTAGTCCATAAGCTTTAAAATAAGCTAGTACGCTACGTATAGTATTTGGTTACTACCATAAGCTATATAAATAGTCCACGAACATATGACATACCACGAAAATAATCAAAATCACTTCCCTTGTGATTTTAAAATAACACGTGAGCATATAAGCTCAAAATAAGCCACGAAAGCCCTCGAAATAAGCTATACAAGCTATTTATAACAAAATAAGCTATCTAGCAATATATGTTTTCTCACCATCCCGACCGACAATATTAAACCTAGTCAAACCTTATCCTTGATTCATTTTATTCGAACCCCAAACAAATCGGAACGCACACCTTTATATGTTCATTTCGTTTCTAAAATCAATTTTTACGACAATCAACTGTACAACAACATGCTACCATCAATATAAACCCAAAAGGGCAAACGAAATTTAAATTTAGAAACTTACAAGAAAATCTTCAAAAATATAGATTTCGACACGAACCGGATAACCGAAACGTTGTTTAAATGAATACCCGTACACTTGTATCAACCCGTAGTATCTCTTTCTTGATTAAAGTTGGAAAATTTATGGTGTTTGTTGTGGCTTATTTCGGACGCACACACACACACATTTAAGTGTGTGTTTTTGTTGAAAACTAAAATGGGAGAATGAATGAGAATGTTGGTTGTAAAATGGAATATATGTGTACAAGTGGGAACATCCTAGCTAAAAATATGGCATTCTTATCTCCTATGAGACTTGGACCGGCCATGGTATCCAAGGGGGGCTCAGGGTGTCGTTTTTGTGTCGGTATCACTTAAAAGCTCGCAAAACTCAACCGTAAATTATTCCCCAAAGCTACTTGGCATTTTTATTCACTTTAAAAATAATTTTCCAATAACTTAGAGTATTTACTTGACATATTTCCACGCTTTCCCAAAACTCATTTTGGACAATAACGGACGTGTCAGGACTCGTTTTTTTGGCATTTCTTAAATTTCACGGGTCAACCACCCGGAACTTAACTAACATAATAATAACATCTAAAAAGGACTATTATTCATAATAAACCATAATTTACCACAATTCTCAACAAAATCACCACCGTCAACACGGTACAAAATATGAATAAACTGACAAACGTCAAATAGTCAAAGGACTAAAAATGAAATATTCAGAACATAAAAGGGGCAAAGGTAATATTCTACCCCCTTAAAAGAATTTCGACCCCGAAATTCAACTACTAACATCACTAAACAAATGCGGGTACTTAAGTTTCATCTGATCTTCACGTTCCCACGTGAATTCAGGACCACGTTTCGAATTCCACTCAACCTTGACGATCGCAATCCTACTACGCTTCAGCTTCTTGAACTCTCTTTCTAAAATTTCCACAGGCTCTTCCACAAAATTTAACTTAGCATTAACTTGGATCTCATCCAATGGCACTTGCAGTGTTGGATCAGCCAAACACTTCTTAAGGTTCGACACGTGAAACGTGTCATGAACACCATCTAACTCCTTAGGCAAATCTAACTTGTAGGCTACAAGGCCTACTTTTTTAATAATCTCAAAAGGTATAACAAATCTAGGTGCTAGTTTCCCTTTCTTCCCAAAGCATACCACACCTTTCCAAGGCGACACTTTGAGCAAAATATGGTCACCTACACTAAACTCTAAAAGTTTCCTCCTATTATCAGCATAACTTTTCTGACGATTACGTGCAACCTTAAGTCTATCCTTAATCTGCGAGATCTTCTCAGTGGTCTCCTGTACCAACTCAGGCCCTATCAACTGACCTTCTCCAACCTCAGCCCACATAATTGGCGAATGACACTTTCTACCATATAATGCCTCAAACAGAGCACATCTTACACTAGAATGATAACTATTGTTATACGAAAACTCAACCAACAAAAGATGAACATCCCAACTTCCTCTGAAGTCCAGGACGCACGCTCTAAGCATGTATTCCAAAGTTTGAATAGTACGCTCACTCTGACCATCGGTCTGAGGGGGGTAAGCCGTACTTATGTCTAAACGGGTTCCTAATACCTCTTGTATTGACTGACAAAACCTTGATGTGAAACGACTATCATGATCCGATATGATCGAGATTGGCACACCATGTCTAGCAACTATCTCATTCAAATACAATCTAGCCAATCTATCCATCTTATAATCCCCACGCATAGGTAGAAAATGAGTAGACTTAGTCAATCGGTCTACAATAATCAAGTTTGTGTCATTCCCACTACTAGTCCTAGGCAACTTAGTCACAAAATCCATAGCTATTCCTTCCTATTTCCATTCGAGAATCTCATGTTGCTGGAGCAAGCCGGATGGCCTTTGATGCTCAGCCTTAACCTTCAAACAAGTCAAACACTTACTAACATACATAGCTATGTCCTTCTTCATTCCCGGCCACCAATACCTATCTCTAAGGTCATAATACATCTTATCAGCTCCTGGGTGTATTGAGTACTTCGACTTATGGGCTTCATCCATTATTAGGGTCCTCACATCACCCTTCAAAGGCACCCATATTCGATCCAAGTAGTACAAATTCCCATCACCTCTTTATTCTATCATCTTATCCAACCCTTTCTGCAATCCTGCAGACTCATCCACAACCTCCTTTTGAGTCGCCAGTATCATACCTTGATACTCAACTGAAGGGTCATATTCATAGCTCTAACTCTCTTAGGCTTTACTCTTTCCTTCCTACTTAGGGCATCAACCATCACATTTGCCTTACCAGGATGGTAGCGAATCTCACAGTCATAATCGCTAAACAACTTTATCCAGTGACGCTGTCGCATATTCAACTCTTTCTGACTAAAGATATGCTGAAGACTCTTATGATCCGTATAGATAACACTCTTTGTCCCATACAGATAATGTCTCCAAATCTTAAGGGCAAACACAACTGCTCCTAATTCCAAATCATGGGTCGTATAATTCTTTTCCATGATTTTCAACAGTCTAGATGCAGTATTTCTATCACTTTACCTCTCTAGCAACACACGCAGCCTATCCTAACCCGACGCATCATATATACCAAAAAAATCTTTTGGTCCATCGGGATAGCTAAATAGGCGCAATTACACAACTTGTCGTTCAAAGTTTGATAATGCCCAATCTTTGTTCCTCACCCTAATCGAAAGCTTACATTTCTTGAGTTTAAGAAAAAAGATACTTAAAACTATCCTTAGAAAAGTTTCCTCAATGAACCTATGGTAATATATCAGCCAATCCTAGAATAAAACAAACCTCAGACGAGTTCTATGGCTATTCTAATTCTTACCAACTTTCAATCTTACTAAGGGTCTACATGAATCCCATTACCAATTAATCACATGTCCCCAAGAAACTGCACTTTCTCTAGCCAATAATTCACACTTAAAAAACTTAGCAACAATTTCTCCTTCCTGAGCATTCCAAGACTAACCCTCAAATGTTCTAACCTGCTCCCACTCGAGTCTTAGAGTAATTATATATCGAGTCTTATAAACACTATCACAAACTTATCCAGATAAGGTCTACAAACTCTAATTCATCAAATCATGAATACGTTGGTGCATTAGTTAAACCAAAGGGCATTACTATGAACTCGAAATTCCATAACGAATTTCTACTAAACGCAGTCTTTAAAAATGTCAAACCTCATGCACTCTCAGCTATGGTATCCAAACCTAAGTTCTATCTTTAAGAAAAACTACGACCTTTGCAGTTGGTTAAATAGATCATCAATCCTAGGAAGCGGATAACAATTCTTAATAGTCAACTTGTTTAATTTTCTATAGTCAATACACATCCTAAAAGAACCATCCTTCTTTTTTATAAATGACACCGGTGCTCCCCAAGGCGATGAGCTTGGTCGAATGAAACCTTTGTCCTAGAGTTCCTTGAGTTGTCCCGACAACTCCTCCAATTCAGAAGGTGCCAAACGATAAGGAGACTTTGTAATCGGAACAGCTCCAGGGATTAACTCAATCTGGAACTCAATTTCCTAAAGAGTGGAAATCTAGAATAAATATGTTCGGAAATACACCTCTGAAAATCTCTAACCACATAAACATCACTCTTGTTTCTTATCACTAGCCTTAGCACTTATCAAAAGTCTCGCTTTCTCTTTCGGTATTTCTCTTAATACTCTAAGCACCTTGCCATCTAATAGTGGTATCCTCACTACTTTCTCATGACAAATTATTTTAGCCTTTTGATTAGACAACCAATCCATACTTATAATCACATCAAAACTCTCATGCCCGAATGGTATCAAATCAATGTTAAAGACATGACCCTTGATTTGTAGTTTGCAACCCTTAATAACCTTATCAATCTCTACTAGCTGCCTGATAGCTATCTCAGTCTCATATTTGAAACCTAATTCACTAGGCTCTATGCCTAACAGAGGTATAGAAGTAGTGGAAACAAAACTATAGTCGACACAAGAGTCAAATAAGGCAGTGGCAAAATGATTGTTTAAAGTAAATATACCCGTCACAATATTCGGATCCTGGCAGGCTTCCTCTGCTTCGAACATGAATGCCCTACCCCTAGCTTGGTTCCTTTAGTTTCCACGACCCTAACCCCCGTTATTAGCAACAACTTGGTTATGGCAGTTATCCCTCCATCTTTGTGCAATTATACAATCTAGACAAGAACTGCCAGTTTGAGATGGTCGGATACTTAACATCCCACATCCAAGATCTCCACTAGCAGTGTTAGGTTCCTTACATATACCGGGTTCACATTCCTAGCATAACCACAATCCCTCTACAAGAAGACCCTGGGCGGTTTTTATAATTGAAGCATGTGCGACAAGCCCCTCTGGGTGCATGGAAGAAGTTGCAGGTGGTACACTTGGGCTAAGTACCCGTATTCTCTCTTCCTACAGGGTTTGCGGTTGTAGCAAAAGTATTTCCAGTCCTAGTCCTCTTATTATCATCCCTACCATTCTTATCCTTGCTAGGTTCCCCCACATTTCCTTTTTTCTTAACCTTCTTAATTGATCAATTCCTAACAGCCTCATCAGTTAAAGAACCAGAAATCTGTACAGCCTTTTGCATAGTCTTTGGCTTTGTTGTTACCACCATCCCACGGATCTGTGGAGCAAGGCCATACACATATCTCTCAATCTTCCTACTTTAAAGAGTCAATAAATGTGGAACTAACCTAGCCAACTCATGAAACCTATCAGTATACGCAGCATGGCCAGCCTCGACCATGGCATGATTCCACAACTTAGTTTCTAACTTTTGCATCTCATGACTATGATAAAACTCTATCTAATCATCATAAACTTAAAGTCATTCCATGACATACTAATAGCAACTTCCTGGCTTAGCGTACGGATCTGAGAATTCCAACACATTAAAGCCTTACCCATAAATGAACCATCAATGTATTTCACTTTTGTAGTCAATACTACAGCTACTCATATCCTGCACAAACTCCATTTTATCAATCCATCGAGTAAGAACTACGGCACCTCCTTTACCATCATATTCCTTAGGGTTACAAGCTAAGAACTCCTTATACGAAGAACCTACCCGGTTTCCATTCACTAACACATTCCTAATGTTCTCCTGAACATTCTCATTAACTACATTTCCATTTTGATTTCCAACATTTCCTTGGTTACCAACCTAAGCTAAAATGGCGAGTAAGAGGTTCTGAAATTGTTGAGCATTGATTATCAAGAAGTAGGGTGCTCCTTCTACATCCATATTGACTCCTTCTACATTCCCATTAGCTCCTAACCCCTCGTCATTCCCTTGACCATTCAATTCGTCAACACGCTCATCATTAACTCCCCTAGGTCCTCTACCCCTCCCACCTCTACCACCCCATTCACCTTTTCCTCCTCCTTGTGATTTAGCAACATGCTGGCCAGCACTTCGGGTCCTCATCCTTGGTGGCATTATATACACGAGGGAGAACATGGGCAACATTAGGTAGGTAGGAAGACTAACATATACATAGAATATTTTACTATATATATAATTATACACATAATACCTCTTAATGGTGTCAACATCAATTTGTGTGAACAGTATTACCAAGTACGAGTAAGTTGTGATACTTTTATAGCTACGTTGGCCACCGTATTTATATCCACATCCTTTCCCATTCATACTTAGTATTGAGCTCACACATCTCAATGACTGACATAACTAAAGCACCAAACCGTGAACATGCGAAAGCAAACACCGCGCACATAGATCCTATATGCAACTAAATGATGGATCTTAGTGATGACATCAAATAACATCACTTTATAATATCATTTATCCTATCTGTTTTGCCCACTTTTATATAATTATTGCATGATTTGGTACTTAATTGCTTTAAAGTTTATAAATGCAGTAATTCAGGGGTGTTTTGTAAAGACAAGCTAAAAGGCGCATAATTTGGAGCTAAAAGGAAGACATTTGAAGATTGCTGATTTTCTGACTAATACGCCATATCCAGCAAAAGAGATACGGCGTATCAGCGCCTAAACTTCACAAGAAAGCGCGTTTGACAAATTCCCAATACTGCATATCACTCTGCTTCCATACGCCGTATCCATGAAGATAACTATTCAAAGATGTAGTAATAAATGTAAATTAGGAATGATATCACTGATTGATTGAGAACGTAATGCACACTCTAAGGAATCCAGCCCTATACGCCGTATTGGCCAAGACAGATATGGCGTATCGAGTCTTTTTCAGACACTATAAATAGAAGACTCAAAAATGAGTTTTCAGTGTGCAATATCATATTCTTTATGCCGTACTCACTAAAGACGAATTTTAGAAGAAAAGAATAAGCCATCAAGGTCTAAGCATGATCACGAATCAATAAAAGACATCATGTAATATTTTTACTCTCCTTAATCGTTTGATTTTATTTGGTTTGATTGCGCTTGTATAAAATTAACAATGGTTGAGTGGCTAATCCCTCGGGTAAATTATCCATCTTAATGAAAGTTAATGTTAAGTTGTTTTAGAAATCAATTATCTTAAATAATCATTGTTATTTAATTTTTTATATCACCTCATACATGTTTATGTTTTGATATATGCGACCTATCACTACACACTAGGGACTAATGAAACTCTAAAAAGTAATCTAGATACTAACTAAGGAAAAGCTCTCCGTATTATGTTTATATTACTACCAAAATAAGATACACAAATTAACGTTCTATCTTATACCTTTAATTCTGAGCTTAGTGGACCGGTAGGTGACCCGTAATGTTTTAACAAGTATGTTCTTAATTAATTGGTAAAGACTCGAATAGTGGACTACCAATATATCAAACACCGTCAAGCAATAATTGGGTAAAGTTCCGATGGGCTTGGGTTTTAACAGGATCACCACTGTTTGATTCCCTTAGATAGATTATAATTAAACCTAAAGTAATGCTATATGTGCAGATGCGTTAATTGTAGACATGAATAATCATGTCTATGTCTTATATATGTCCCGCCTAAGTCATAAAGAATGATATGCCGCTTCGATATAATGATAATCATTGCACTAAAACCAAACAAAACCAACATTGAACTGGATTTAATATGCTAGTACAGATTTTCTATCATTTGGCTTGTTACAGCTTCCTATCTTTTGATTTTCTTATTTTGTTTTTATTTGTAGACTCTACGGCTGAAAACCCCCCATATCATTAACAACGTATATAGCATAGGATTTATGTAAACCAGTAAAAGAATTAACATAGACTATTAGCACTAATTAAAAGTAGACTGAATAAATAAAGGATTAGTGTTTCACTGTAGTGTTCGACACCCTACTTACTGCAAACTCCATCTTGACCGGGTACACCTGCATCGTTAAAGTGGTTTAGGTTTGTCCGCGTAAAAATAAATTTAAAACTTGATAACACATAATTGACACCCTTATACGACAGCATATAAAACATAAGGTTTTGGCGCGCTGTTAGGGAGTGAATTAATTTAAACCTTATTCTTATTAGTATTTCTTACCATTAATTAATTTAATTTAGTGTAATCTAATCATTTAAATTCTGTTTATATTTATTTACTTTGTGTGTTTTAATTGTTTATTCAAATTCCTGCATTGTTTATTCCTATTAAATACCATTTAGGGTCGAACGGAATGCCAAATGGCACGTATACATCTATACTAAGGTTTAATGGTATCCAATTGTTAAAGCAATCCAACTCACGATATAAGCATCCAATGTTTATGATAAAAATTTTCGTTTAAAATTTTATCGGTCTAACGTAATGTGTTCTTGAAGTTCATTTGATCTTTTAGTGTTTAACATGTCACTTCCAGAAAGTTGTGTTATATTGATATTATCATCACTGTCCTTAATCATTTTTAGATTATCGGAAAAAATTACGTCTAGAGAAAATGAATCACCAAAGTGTAAAACGTTTTGTTCCTTTTCACCATATTTGGACAATGATGTTTCAAATTTGTTGATATGTTCAAAACTTACGGGAGGTTCAATTAGAAGATCCGATTTAGATGTTAGGCATCAATATAAACAATGGCTGGGAATTCATTTTCGAAATCGTTAAAGCAGTCTAAATCATCTAAATAATCGATCGTTGACAAAGGCATATTGTTTTTACCATTATCATTTTCCGAATCCGTTTTTAAATCATTGACAGAAATTATTTTATACGAAATGATTTTCGTCAAAAATGTATCTTAATCTTCATCTCATATTCGTCTGAATGATATTCTAGAAATCAATCTTGAGTTTTTGTTAGGAGGACTTAATCGTTGGTTCACTACGGTAGTACAGTATTGGACATTAATGTATTATCAAAGACTATGGCTGGGAATTCAGTTTCGAAGTCTGTTAAGCAATCATCCTCATCTTTATAATTTTTAACTTTCCCGAACGTGGCAGTTTGCCAATTAAACGTTCTACCATGTCTTTGAGCTTTTTCTTTTTCAAGTCTGATGTATTCCTCCATGGTGATATTTGGGTCGTCCATTTTTATCTGTAATGAACTTGCTATGGAGAGAAAGGTCAAATGGACTAATACGCCGTATCCAGTAGACTGAATACGTCGTATTTAATAGGAATAAACAATGCAGGAATTTGAATAAACAATTAAAACACACAAAGTAAATAAATATAAACAGAATTTAAATGATTAGATTACACTAAATTAAATTAATTAATGGTAAGAAATACTAATAAGAATAAGGTTTAAATTAATTCACTCCCTAACAGCGGCGCCAAAAACTTAATGTGCTGTCGTATAGGGTCAATTATTTGATTATCAAGTTTTAAATTTATATTTAGCGGACAAACCTAAAACAACACTTTAACGAGCAGTGTACCTGGTCAAGATGGAGTTTCGCGGTAAGTAGGGTGTCGAACACTAACAGTGAAACACTAATCCTATATTCTATCAGTACTTTAATTAGTCCTAATTAGTCTATGTTAATTCTAATTACTGGTTAAACCTATGCTATATACGTTGTCTAATGATATGGGGGGTTTTCAGCCCGAGAGACTACAATAAACACAAAATAAGAAAATCAAAAGATAGGAAAGTTGTACAAGCCAAATGATAGAAAACTGTACTAGCCATATTAAATCCAGTTCAATGTTGGTTTGTTTGTTTTAGTGCAATGATTTACTTATCTCGAAGCGGCATATCATTCTTAAGACTTAGGCGGGACATTATCCTAAGACCTAGACACGATTAATCATGTCTCAATTAACGCATCTGCATAAAGCATCCTTTAGTTTAATTATAATCTATCTAAGGGAATCAAGCAGTGGTGATCTTGTTAAAACCCAAGCCCATCAGAACTTTACCCAATTATTGCTTGACGGTGTTTTATATACTGGTAGTCCACTATTCGAGTCTTTACCAATTAATTAAGAACATACTAGTTAAAACATATACGGGTCACCTACCGGTCCAACTAAGCTCATAATTAAAAGGTAAAGATAGAACGTTATTTGTGATCCTATTGGTCCAGTAATATAAAACATAATACGGAGAGCTATCCTAGTATCTAGATTACTTTTTAGGTATCATTAGACCTAGTTGAATGATAGGTCGCATATTCAAACACATAAACAAGTATGAGGTGATAAACATAATTAAATAATCAATGATTAATTAAGAAATTGATTTTAAAACAAACTTAACATTAAACTTTCATTAAGATGGATAATACCCGAGGGTATTAGCCCACAACCATTATAATTATACAAGCGCAATCAAACAATTAAAATCAAACGATTAAGAGAGTAAAAATTACATGATGTCTTTTATGGATTCGTGATCAATGCTTGACCTTGATGGCTATTCTTCTCTTCTAAAATTTGTCTTTAGTGAGTACGGCATAAAGAATATGATATTGCACACTGAAAACTCGTTTTTGAGTCTTCAATTTATAGTGTCTGAAAAAGACTCGATACGCCATATCTGTCTTGGCCAATACGGCGTATAGGAGGCGATTCCATAAGTGTAGCATTACCGTTACTCAATAATCATGATATCAATCTAATATACATTATTACTACATCTTTGAATAGTTATCTTCATGGATACGGCGTATGGAAGCAGAGTGATATGCAGTATTGGGAATTTGTCAAACGCGTTTTCTTGTGAAGTTTAGGCGCTGATACGCCGTATCTCTTTTGCTGGATATGGCGTATTAGTCAGAAAATCAGCAATCTTCAATGTTCTTCCTTTTAGCTCAATTATGCCGCCTTAGCTTGTCTTTACAAAACACCCAGAATTAGCTGCATTAATAAACTTTTAAAGCAATAAGTCCCAAATCATGCAAATAATGATATAAAAAGTGGCAAAACAGGATAGTGATAAATGAAATTAGAAATTGATGATATTTGATGTCATCCTAAGATCCAATCATTTAGCTTGCATATTAGGATCTATGTGCGCGGTGTTGCTTTCGCATGTTCACGTGTTGGTGCTTTATTTATGTCCAGTCATTGAGATGTGTGAGCTCCATACTAAATTATGAATGGAAAGGTGTGGATATAAATACGGTGGCGCAACGTAGCTATAAAAGGTATCACAAACTTACTTCGTACTTGTAATACTGTTCACCAAATTGATGTTGACACCATTAAGAGGTATTATGTGTATAATTATATATATAGTAAAATATTCTATGTATATGTTAGTCTTCCTACCTACCTAATGTTGCCCATGTTCTCCCTCGTGTAGATAATGCCACCAAGGATGAGGACCCGAAGTGCTGGCCAGCATGTTGCTAAATCACAAGGAGGAGGAAAAGGTGAATGGGGTGGTAGAGGTGGGAGGGGTAGAGGACCTAGGGAAAAAAAAAAAAAAAAAAAAAAGGGGGTGGAAAAGAGTTAAATGATGGAGCGTGTATGACGACTTTGAATGGTCAAGGGAATGACGAGGGGTTAGGAGCTAATGGGAATGTAGAAGGAGTCAATATGGATGTAGAAGGAGCACCCTACTTCTTGATAATCAATGCTCAACAATTTCAGAACCTCTTACTCGCCATTTTAGCTTAGGTTGGTAACCAAGGAAATGTTGGAAATCAAAATGGAAATGTAGTTAATGAGAATGTTCAGGAGAACATTAGGAATGTGTTAGTGAATGGAAACCGGGTAGGTTCTTCGTATAAGGAGTTCTTAGCTTGTAACCCTAAGGAATATGATGGTAAAGGAGGTGCCGTAGTTCTTACTCGATGGATTGATAAAATGGAGTTTGTGCAGGATATGAGTAGCTGTAGTATTGACTACAAAAGTGAAATACATTGATGGTTCATTTATGGGTAAGGCTTTAATGTGTTGGAATTCTCAGATCCGTACGCTAAGCCGGGAAGTTGCTATTAGTATGTCATGGAATGACTTTAAGTTTATGATGATAGAAGAGTTTTATCATAGTCATGAGATGCAAAAGTTAGAAACTGAGTTGTGGAATCATGCCATGGTCGAGGCTGGCCATGATGCGTATACTGATAGGTTTCATGAGTTGGCTAGGTTAGTTCCACATTTAGTGACTCTTTAAAGTTATTCAATCTAGGACATGCTGGCTTAGGGATGAGCAAAAGAACCAAGAGCCAGACCCGGAACAAAGAACCGGACCGGAACCCAGAAGAACCGAACTTGAACCAGATCTATAGGTTCTGGTTCCGGTTCTTGAATTTGACATTTTTTGGTTCTTGGGTCGGTTCGGTTTGGTTCCACTGGTTCTCGGTTCCGGAACCAAATAACTAATTATTCTAAAAACATGTATTTTTCCCATACTTAAGTTATACGTATCATAAAAAAACCCCCATAGAACTCGCTTGTCAACACCGATTGTGGAAGCTTTGACTTGCACACAAGATTGGGTGAGAAAGTCGAGAATGCAAATTAATTGGGATGATGTTGAAGATCTAATTAAAGACGATGAGATTGTGAAAGATATGGAAGAGAAATTAGAGAAACTAACCAGAACAGAGAAACAAATGGTGGATATATAAACGGTTCTAGTTATTTTGTTAGACAAATTTTGAAGTTTATTTGAACTTATGCGCTGGTTGTTAAATGTTATTGCTTTTAACATAAATGGTTGCAAATGCTTAAAAATGTTTTTCTTTTGCTTTTAATTGGCTTATTTCATTAGTACATCTTCTCGATAAGGATTAAAGTTAGTAGTGTAACGTGGGAGAGACGTTATCTATTGATGCCAATATATTAAAGGAAAAGGGTAGTATATCTCTGTATAGACACTATAGATCAAACATTAGGAGATAAAAAATGTATGAACTAGAAGCGTACAATTATGCTTGTTATACATGAACTGATGAACATTAGTAATATTCCCTGAAGGATAACAATGTAAAGAATGTTAATAATATTCGCTGAAGGATAATAATGCAAAGAACGTTAGTAATATGAGTTTTGTTTTCTTCCAGAAAATCGGTTCCTTTGCGGGTAGACCCAAAGAACCAGAACCGGAACTGCAACCAGAACCGAAACCGGAACTGCAACCAGAACCGAAACCGAAAAATATTTTTGGTTCGGTTCTCGGTTCCTACTTTTTTGAAAATTTTGGTTCTCGGATCCATCGGTTCTGGTTCCAGTTCCACTGGTTCTAGACCCATGCTCATCCCTAGTTGGAGATTTTCCCGAGGTATTTCTAGATGATTTATCAGGATTGACACCTCTTTGAGAAATTGAGTTTCAGATTGAGTTAATCCCTGGAGCTATACCGGTTGCAAGGTCTTCCTATCGTTTGGCACCTTTTGAATTTAAGGAGTTGTCGTGACAACTCAAGGAACTCCAGGACAAAGGTTTCATTCGACCAAGCTCATCACCTTGGGGAGCACCGGTTTTGTTTGTGAAAAAGAAGGATGGTTCTTTTAGGATGTGTATTGACTATAGAGAATTGAACAAGTTGACTGTTAAGAATTGTTATCCGCTTCCTAGGATTGATGATCTATTTGACCAACTGCAAGGGTCGCAATTTTTCTCAAAGATAGACCTTAGGTCTGGATACCATCAGCTAAGAGTGCATGAAGATGACATTCCAAAGACTACGTTTAGAACTCGTTATAGACATTTCAAGTTCACTGTAATGCCCTTTGGTTTGACTAATGCACCAGCGGTATTCATGGATTTAATGAACAGAGTTTGTAGGCCTTACCTTGATAAGTTTGTGATAGCGTTTATAGACGATATCTTAATCTACTATAAGATTTGAAATGAGCATGTAGAACACTTAAGGTTAGTATTGAAACTGCTCAATAAGGAGAAATTGTATGCTAAGTTTTCTAAGTGTGAATTCTGGCTAACGGAAGTGTAGTTTCTTAGGCATGTGATAAATGGTGAAGGGATTCATGTAGACCCTAGTAAGATTGAAGCTGTTAAGAATTGGAAAGCCCCTAGAACTTCGTCTGAGGTTCGTTCATTCTTAGGATTGGTTGGATATTACCTTACGTTCATTGAGAAATTTTCTAAGATAGCTAAGTCTCTTACTATCTTGACGCAAAAGTGTAAGACTTTCAATTGGGGTGAGGAACAGGAATTGGAATTTCAAACTTTGAAGGATAAGATGTGTAATGCGCCTGTTCTAGCTCTCCTCGATAGACCGGAAGACTTTTTGGTATATTGTGATGCGTCCGGGTTAGGACTAGGCTGCGTGTTGATGCAGAGAGGTAAAGTGATAGCATATGCGTCTAGGCAGTTGAAAATTCATGAAAAGAATTATACGACCCATGATTTGGAATTAGGAGCAGTTGTGTTTGCCCTTAAGATTTGGAGACATTATCTGTATGTGACAAAGAGTGTCATCTATATGGATCATAAGAGTCTTCAACATATCTTTAGTCAGAAAGAGTTAAATATGCGATAGCGTCGCTGGATAAAGTTGTTTAATGATTATCACTGTGAGATTCGCTACCATCCTGGTAAGGCAAATGTGATGGCTGATGCCCTAAGTAGGAAGGAAAGAGTAAAGCATAAGAGAGTTAGAGCTATGAATATGACCCTTCAGTTGAGTATCAAGGATAGGATACTAGAGGCTCAAAAGGAGGCTATGGATGTGTCTGCAGGATTACAAAAAGGGTTGGATGAGATGATAGAACAGAGAAGTGATGGGACTTTGTACTACCTGGATTGAATATGGGTGCCTTTGAAGGGTGATGTGAGGACCTTGATAATGGATGAAGCCCATAAGTCAAAGTACTCTGTACACCCAAGAGCTGATAAGATGTATTATGACCTTAGAGATAGGTATTGGTGGCCGGGTATGAAGAAGGACATAGCTATGTATGTTAGTAAGTGTTTGACTTGTTTGAAGGTTAAGGCTGAGCATCAAAGGCCATCTGGCTTGCTCCAGCAACCTGAGATTCCCGAATGGAAATAGGAAGGAATAGCTATGGATTTTGTGACTAAGTTGCCTAGGACTAGTAGTGGGCATGACACAATCTGGGTCATTGTGGACCGATTGACTAAGTCTGCTCATTTTCTACCTATGCGTGAGGATTATAAGATGGATAGATTGGCTAGATTGTATTTGAATGAGATAGTTGCTAGACATGGTGTGCCGATCTCGATCATATCGGATCGTGATAGTCATTTCACATCAAGGTTTTGGCAGTCAATGCAAGAGGCATTAGGAACCCGTTTAGACATGAGTACGGCTTACCACCCTCAGACCGATGGTCAGAGTGAGCGTACTATTCAGACTTTGGAAGACATGCTTAGAGCGTGCGTCCTGGACTTCAGAGGAAGTTGGGATGTTCATCTTTCGTTGGTTGAGTTTTCGTATAACAATAGTTATCATTCTAGTGTGAGATGTGCTCCGTTTGAGGCATTGTATGGTAGAAAGTGTTGGAAACACGAAAAGTGTCGGTCACTTCCAAGTTGTAACAAGTCTTAGCTCGTAGTTAGTATCATGATTAGATTAGTAATCTAGTCCGGCCCAAGGCCCATGGGAGGCCCAATTCAGCCCATGGCCGGCCTCCATAGAACTATATAAGTCCCTCTCCTAGTCTTGGAGAGGGTTGGTTGTTCCATTTTTCCATTCATTTTCATTTATACATTCATCCATTTTCCATCCAAGTTCTCTCTAACATCACAACCCACATCTCACTCTTGTTCTTGGTTTGATCTTAAGATTACTAGTATTCTACAATTGGTATCAAGAGCCATGGAGTGGTGTGTTTAGTTTTTGTGTTTGATTAGTGTTCAAAAACCTTTACAAAGAGCAAATTAGTGATTCAAATTTTTTGGCTTAAAAACCTTAAAGTTTTCATTTTTATTGTTCCTATAGGGTTAGTAATACTAGTTGTACAAGAATTTTTTGCTAAAAACCATTAAAAATCGTGTTTTTTTTAGTTTTGAAAATTTGAGTTTCGTAACTGTTGGAACCGAACGAGGAAGAACCGAACGAGATTTCTAGTAGTTGGGACCGAACGAGTTGGACCGAACAAGGAAACCGAACGAGTAAGCCGATCGAGTCAACCGAACTAGCATATTCTAGTTTGAGCCGAACGAGTTCCTTTCTAGTTTGAACCGAACGAGTTCCTTCCTAGTGACAACCGAACTAGTTCCTTTCTAGTGACAACCGAACAAGCAGGACCGAACTAGGTGCACTTTGACAATCGAACTAGCAGGACCGAACTAGTAGGACCGAACGAGTAGGACCGAACGAGGAGAACCGAACGAGTTGGACCGAACTAGCTTGTTTTTGTCAAACCGAACTAGTGAAAATAAATTAA
>BQNB010082301.1:0-29370 GCA_026074375.1 Tanacetum coccineum | reverse complement strand
ACAGAATTATAAGAAACCTTATAGAGAGAAAGACTGTGGAAGGATGTTTTCTATTAAGTATTAATTAGAAATGAACAACCAACCCCCTCTCCATGTGTGGAGAGGGGTATTTATAAAAAATACCCAACCTAGTGATGCCTAGGTTACTTGAGGTTTGGCCGAGCTCGGTTTTGGTTAGGCTTTTGGCCCGTAACACGTACAAAATTAGATTAAACCTCGAGCCCCTGTACCCGACTAGCCTATTACATAAGTTACAATCCTTAAACGTAAAGACCCGGTATAATCTATAATGACATGTACTTCCTTTGTTCGACTCAATAATTTGAGTCTAGCAGTTGACAACTAAGAGGATTAAAAAAATAAGTTTTGGTTAGTGGCTTCTCCACCTTGTTGTCACTTAATTTTGGGGGTTGCTTGCATTTGTGACACATGTTATGTTTAACACATGTATTTTATTATCCATATGATTATCATATGACCATATATTGCACGTAGAAGGTCTGGCGGTAGGTTTTTGTTGGAAACACGAAAAGTGTCGGTCACTTCCAAGCTGTAACAAGTCTTAGCTCGTAGTTAGTATCATGATTAGATTAGTAATCTAGTCCGGCCCAAGGCCCATGGGTGGCCCAACTAAGCCCATGGCCGGCCTCAATAGACTATATATATTCCCTCTCCTAGTCTTGGAGAGGGTTGGTTATTCTATTTCATTACATTTCATTAATACATTCATCCATTTTCCATCCAATATCTCTCTAACATCACAACCCACATCTCACTCTTGTTCTTGGTTTGATCATAAGATTACTAGTATTCTACAGTATGCTCTCATCTCTCTCTCTCAAATTCCGGCAGCCACCGGCCACCGACCGCCAGCCACCGCCGACCATCACCACGCCGCCGCCATAAAACTTTTTCGGCGAACTTTTCTGGCCGAACCCAAAATTGATCCTCATCGCCCTATCTATCCAACCCACTAGGTCACTCTCTCTCACGCGCCGTTTTCTCCCTCTCTCTCTCTCCGGCAGCCAAGCCACCACCAGGCCATCATCACCACCGTAGGTGCGTGTGGTTTTGGCTTAGCACCAAGAGGGTGCGGTTGGTTATTAAAACGCCACAAGGGTGTTTGTTTCGATGGGACGGCGGCTAGGCTGTGTTCGGTTCACTGTTCACTAGACAAGGGTGCGTTCGGTGTGGGGTATTGCACCATAAAAGGGTGCGTTGGGTTGGGTCTCGACACTACAAGGGTGTTTGTTTTCGGGTTTGGTTGTGGATTCACGGCACCTAAGAGGGTGCGGGTTGGTTGGCTGCCACCACCACAATGGTGGTTTGGCAGTCACCACCAACAAAGGGTGCATTTGTTTTGATATAAACTCGACAAGGGCGTGTTTGGTTTAGATAAAAACACAGTGGGTGCGTTTGGCTGTTGGATAGCCATGGGGGTGGCACCACGAGGGTGCGTGTGGCGGGACAGCCACCCGAAAAGGGTGTGTTGTTGGTTATGGTTCCCGGGTCAGCAGCTAGGGGTGTTTGGGTTGATATAGAAATACATTAGGGTGCGTTTGGCAGCTAAAACAGCCATAGGGTGCGTTTGGGTTTAGAGAAGACAACAAAAGGGGATCTGTTTGGTTGGTTTAGCAGAAATAAGCGCGTTTGGTTTAGCGAAACAACATAGGGTGAGTTTGGTTTACAAAAATGGACTTATAAATATATTTCAATATTTAATTATATAACCGGATCTAGTGGTGGTTTAAATTGGTTAAATAAATGTGCTATTTAAAAATTTGTCTAATTATAAATATTAATAACGAGCGTATATTGCAACACGATTTGATTAAAGTGAGAAAATATTGAATTTTGATAAAAGTGGGGAACGATATATAAACGGAAATGTCATGGCGAAATTTATATATAAATTTTTATATTTAGTAATGTTTTACTAAAGCTTCTATTATTTTAGAAACCGATAAAAGGACCAAGTTATATTTTAAAGATATAATAAATTTGTATATATAAATAACCGGATAACGAATAAGAAATTATTCTTTACAATGAGATAAATTTAGACTCGGACCCGTTCGAGAATCGTAAACATGATTTATAAAATATTAATTGATCTTGTATAATGGTTATAAACTGTTACCAAACATGGATTTGATTAATTAATAACGTTAAAGGAACATGTGTCTATTTTATTCAAAGTTTCTTTTTGTAATTAAATGGCCCCCCCTTGTCAAACTTAATTGGTTTAATTAACTCTCAACACTATATTATATAATTACCTGCAAGTGATTATTATAATTTCAGTAATCATTGGATGGCTGTCTTTGTTACACAATTCACGGTATGAATTATATAAGAGCTTAGTTTTCATATGTAATATATAAAGAATATATTACGTACTTTGCGTTCACTTTTCAATTTAATTATTTAACCAACCACCAAACTATTACAACTTGGAAATCTGAATCTTTATCAACCTGACGCGTTGAGGTAACTATCCATCGGGGAAACCCAAATACATTATCTAGGCTAGTGGGATTTAGGCCGTTAAGATTAGCTGCAACTTCTTGATCCGACCCGCTTCGTCTTCCGTTCGTTTTGTGCATTTAGATGCTATCATGTCCATCGTTCTAAATCATCCGAGGTGGGTTTTATAACTCGCTTATCAATCTTTTGAATGTTTATAAACCCGCGAGGGGGATACATGCTTGTTTACAAATGCATTTACATGTTTGATTACAACTTGGTCCACATATTCTTTTACATAGCTCGCTATGGGATATATTAATTGACTTCATTTTTGGTCACAAATATATGTACTTTACTTTTGAAAGGATTACGGATTAGCTTAAGTGGATTGAACTGATGACAAAAGGTACTGCGGGTGTTCTTGGAGGGGCCCCGGTAACGGATGAGTACATATTTTTTACTTTTCTGCCCGGTGTTCTTGGAGGGGGACACCGGTAACGGGTAGTACATATTTTTTCTTTACTGCCGGTGTTCTTGGAGGGGACACTGGTAAATGGAGTATATATTATTTAATCACTGCTGGGTATTCTTGGAGGCGACACTGTGACTATGGGTTTTTATAAGTCTACGTCACAGCGTTATGACTGTAAATCACTGGGAGAGTGAGCGCGAATGTAATGAAAATAGATCTATTCGGGTATGGATTCCCTGTTCGGGTGATTATCTATCGCGGTAATACGATACGTTATAGAGTGATGTCCACGCGAATGATATAAAATAAATCTATTCGGGATTGACAATCCCTGTTCGGGTGATTAGCTATCACTAGGTAATCAGAAACGTAATAACATGTCGGATTACGATTGGTTGGGACTACAGGGCCCCCAACAAATATACATGAATTATTACTGTTGATTGGTGCATCGTTTCATGAACTTAGAGTAATGTATTCATTGTTTTATTCTCCAAGATATTTACTGTGCTTGAATAAAGTGGCCATTACGTACTTGAAACATTTTGGTTGAAATTAAAATTGGTCATGCATTCTTTATAAATCTTTGGGATAGATTTGGTACTTTTGGTGGACATTAAATTAGTTATGCATTCTTTTATAAAATCTTTGGGATAAGATTGATACTTTTGGTGACATAAAATGTGTCTTGCATTCTTTATAAATCTTTGGGATTTTTACATGGTACTGTGATGACACAGTGGACAAATACATTCATTTGAAACTTACATTCATATTTTAAAACTAACATATGATCACAACTTATGTTGGACCGTTTTAAGCATAGTTTTTCCTAGGTAGAAAATAGATTTAATTGGCTTACTTTGAAGTGATTGGAGTCTTACATTCAAGTTTTTCATTGGTGATTGCAATTATGGGACAAATTTTGGTTTATTCAATTTCAAGGAAATTAACGATATTATTTTTCAAACCACACATTTAGAGGTCATTCTCTTGTATCTAGCGATGTGTATTATGAAGTAGCACCCCCCCCCAAGTGGATTCCGCTGCGTTGTGATTTTTGGCGGGTGTTAAGATTGGTATCAGGAGCACTGGTTATAGAGAACTAGGTTGCATATTTTACCCTAGACTATAACCGTTTTCACAAATATTGCATCACATCAAACATTTTCAAAGTAACATACACGTATTGCTTATGTGTTTAATTACGTGCTGCATTAAGTGCTTACGTGACATACATATATATAATATATATATGCTTGCATTCCTTTCGCGTATATCGTACGCTTATTTATATAAGAGTTATTATATAAATACCAGAATATTTTTAAGACATTGTGGGTTGCACAATGGTCTCATTCTACTGTCAGACATGTGAGTTGTGCAAAGTCTCACTTGTTCTCGGACATTGTAAGGTAAACAATGTCTCTTAAGAATATTATTTTTCTTCATACTTTATTACATTATCGTACTTTGTGGGACCATCATTAAATTTTTGTTTCGATGAAGCTGGGAAATAATCCGATGAGACCGAAGTATAGTTAAGAATATTCATAGAGGAAAAAGTATCCTCAATATCGGAAGTAGAGTGGTTGGGAGAAGACATCGTTCTGTTAACAACCCAATGGTAAATAACATAAGTTATTTATATAATAATATAGTGGTTATGTATCTTTACATACTATTTCAGGAATGCAGTGGCACGAAGGACTTTGATCGCTAGAAAAAGAAATGTGGTTATAGTTAAGGTTTTGACCTTGTTCTCTATAACCATGACGCTGATACCAATCTGTAACACCCCCATTTTTACATATAGCAGCGGAAGCTAATCTGGGGTATTACTTCATAGTACAACAGTCATAATCATAGAAAACGACTCAAAAGAGACGTTGTTCAAAAGATACATTATCATTCATTTAAAATCAGAGTTTTACAAAGGCAGGTCCCAAAATCTAGTTACATACAATGTGAATGATAACAAGTTTTAGCCATCTTCAAGTCCATGCCACTCCATGCCATAAGTTGCTCAATTACCTGAGATAAACATGCTAAAAAGTCAACACAATGGTTGAGTGAAATTCATAGGTTTGAAATGTAATAGTTGAATACAAGTCATCATAAGTGATAATTGTAACCAGTACAATTGTTATAAAAGCAGTGTTATAGTAATGCGTTATAGTGTGATATTGGGTTACGTTGTTATACACCCGTTATTTGTAATAATTGCAACGAATACAATTATCATGGAAAAATGGTATTGCATTTATAATGTATTATTGCGTTTCGTTTCGTCTAAGCTCATGGCACACAAACTGACTTGTGTATATATATACCCAAATTGATGTGATATATATATATATAATGGCCCCCGGTGTAGGTAATTGCCATATACATATGAAATTCAAATATAGTGTGTTTGGTTACCTATCCGGCTAACACAAACAGGATTCGTCAATCCCGATAGATCTATCCACAATATTCGCGTTCACTCACAAGTGATTAATGGTCCATGATAATGAGGGACTTTTGGCATATAGTAACTTAGACATTAATTGTAATGGTATATCAGGATAGCATATAGTCTGGAAAACATTTGTATTTGTAATTTATAAAATGTATCCCCCTCACGGGTTTATGAAATAATTGTAATGGTTTTAGGGATAGATATAATGGTGAACTCTTGTTTCATAATGTATAGCATTGTATCCCCACTCAATGGGGTTTATAAAAATTAAAAGAGTTTTAATCAGTTTGGCTATGAACTCGCTATAATGTCCTTGGACATAATGTTATCACATTGTGTTAATAATCGAAAAACATCCGCAGAGATCCAGAGAATTTTCCGAATTTTGAATGACAGATTTCATTCTATTTGACTTTTAGGATCTGGCTTGATTATAAGTACGATACCATCTAAAGCACGTTTTCATGATTTCGGACTCTAAAGCTATATTTGAAGTAAACGAATTCTGACATATTTTTAGTTTGACCCGAGACCCGGAAAAAAAGTCAGAGGTGACTTGAAATGCCATAGCAAGATTTTAGAATAGAAGATACGTAAGTACCGAAGGCAAAAAAATAATTAAATTAATTTATATTATCAGTCTTTTATTAAATAAGATTATTTAATTAAATTATTTATACATTTTATTCTGTAACGTTTGTTGAAGACACAAATATTCGAGTAAAAGGATATTTTACGGAAAAGTTTATCGGTAGATACAAAATAAATAATAAAACGTTTTCATTTAAATATTATTAAAAGTTACGAAAAAATAGGTCGAGTGAATACCTCTTTTGTATCAGAAAAATGATTTAGAAACAAATGGCACAAGTTTAGGTTGCGTTGAATCATCCAATACGTGGCCTAAACGAGGACCGTAACCGTATTTTATAAAAGTTTCCGACATGTTACACTTTTGTCCATCGAAGTATTAAACACTACCATTTCATTTTAAAGTTATATATATTTATATATATATATTATATTATATTATATATATATATATATTATTATATATATATACTTATATATATATATAAATATATATATATATTTTATATATATTATATATATAATATATATATAATAACTTATATATCTTTTTTTCATTTGATAACAAAAAAAACACACCTAGTCTCTTTCTTCACCCCAAAAGTATCCGGCCAGCCACCACCACCGCCGGATCCGGCCACCACCTTCGCGCCGCGCCGGAAACTTTTCTGGCGGGACTTTTCCGGCGATTTCAAAAAGTGTTCCTCTTCTTCCGAATTCCCAACCCACTACACACCTCCTCTACGCGCGCTTCTTCATCCCCCTCTATTTTTTTTGCCGAAGTACAGCCGCCGCAAGGGCGTTCGGTGGTGTCTCGAAGCCTCAAGGTGCGCGTGGTACCGAATTGAAAACACCACGAGGGGTGTTTTGTTCCGGCTCGGTTCGGTGGTAAAACACCACCACCACCACAGCGGGTGGGTTCGTTTGGATCCGGCAACAACAGCAAGGGCTACGTTTGTTTTGTTGGCTCAAATAGGGTACGTTCGGGTTGGTTATTAAAAACGCAGCGGTGCGTTTGGCTGTTGAGAACAGTCATAGGCTGCGTTTGGTTTGTAACAGCCTAGCAAGGGCGTGTTTGGTTTGGTTTTTGCATCAATAAATGGTGCGTTTGGTTGTGATACAAACACAATGCGCGGTGTTTGGGATAACACCAAAAGGGTGTTTGCTCCAGTGGACAGCCACCGCAAGGGTGGTTGTTTTGGTGGTCAGCCACCAATTGAGGGTGCGTTTGGTATTAAAATAGCCCAACGGGGCTGCATTTGGAATGTCTCGCATCTCGAGGTTGCGTTTGACTGTTGTAGATGGATAAGGGTGCGTTTGTTTTGGGCGGCAGCCACCCGACGAGGGTGCGTTTGGCTGTGACAGCCCATATAGGGTGCGTTTGGTTGCTCTATTCCGCACAAGGGTGCGTTTGGTTGTAGTGAGCCGCACCGAGGGTGCGTTTGTTTGTCATTAAAACGACATAGGGTGCGTATGGTTGGCTGTAAAGCACCAAGGGGTGCGTTTGGGATGACAGAAACCACAAAAGGGGGCTGTTTGGTTTATGACAGCCCAAAAAGGGTGCTTTTGGTTTTAATAAAACAGTCACAAGGGCGTTTGGATCTGGGTTTATGCAATAAGGGGGCATTTGGCTGGGTAAAACAACAATAAGGGTGTGTTTGGTTTAAGAGAGAGAGACACAAAGGACGCGTTTGGTTTAGAGAAACAACGAGGGTTCGTTTTGTTTATATACCAAATCAACAAATAAATATATATAACGTAAGGTTTAATAAACATGAAACCGGATATATATATTGGTGGTTTATATAATGTTTATTATTTTGTTTAGTTAGATATAATAATATATATAAATATATTATATCTAAAAACGCGAGTGTTTGAAATATTAACACGTTAATAATTACAACATATATTAAATATGGAAAACGTCGAGTTTTTCGAAAATGGAAAGCGTTATATAAACGGAGAAATGTCATGACGAAATTTATATAATTTTCTTTATTTACTTATGATTCGCTGAAACTGCTATTATTTTAGAAACCGATAAAGGGACCAAGCTATATTTTAAAAAGATACATTAACTTGTATTATACAATAACTTGACCAATGAACAAAAACTATACTTTTACATTGAGGCAACTGTTTTAGACACAATCTATCATAGAAACGAAATACATTTTAAAAAAATACTATTTTATATTTTATAATGGTTATAAACTGTTACAAACATCGGTTGATTTAATTCATAACGTTAAGATATGTGTCTACTTTTATTCAAAGTCTTTTTATTAATTAAATTGTTGTCAAACTAATTGGTTTAATTAACTACTTACACTAATTATATAATACCTACAAGGTATTATATAATTTTCAGTAATCATTGGATGGTTGTCTTTGTTACATAATTCACGGTATGAATTATATAAGAGCTTATTTTTCATATGTAATATATAAAGAATATATTACGTACTTTGCGTTCACTTTTCAATTTAATTATTTAACCAACCACCAAACTATTACAACTTGGAAATCTAAATCTTTATCAACGTGACCCGTTGAGGTAACTATCCATCGGGAAACCCAAATACATTATCCTAGGCTAGTGGGATTTAGCCGTTAAGATTAGCTGCAACTTCTTGATCGAGCCGCTTCGTCTTCCGTTCGTATTGTGCATATTCGATGCCTATCTGTCAATCGTTCTACATCATCGAGGTGAGTTCATAGCCCCACGTTTTACATGTTTTATATATATTTTTGGGGTGAGAACAAGCTTGTTTACAAATGCATTTACCTGATTGTTTACAAATTGGTATACACACTTATTTATATATCTCGCGATGAGATACAATACTTGGTTTACTTGTTGGACGCAAACACATACTTGACTTTTACTCGAATGATTACGGATTCGCTTAGGTTGCATGAACTGTAAATCACTTGGAGGGTGAGCGCGAATGTTATAAAATAGATCTATTCGGGATTGACAATCCCCGTTCGGGTGACTAGCTATCACCGGGAACGAACGTTATAGCATGTCGGATTTAAGGTGGAATTCTATAATGGTGCCTTGAATAAGGTGGAATACTATAATGGTGCCTTGAATAAGGTGGAATTCTATAATGGTGCCTTGAATAAGGTGGAATACAATCACTGTGCCTTGAATAAAGTGGCATATATATAAGTCTACGTCGCAGTTTCATGAACTTAGAGTAATTGTAATCATTGTTTTATACTCACATGGATATTTACTGTGCCTTGAATAAAGTGGCAATACATACTTGAAACATTTTGGTGACATTAAATTGGTCATGCATTCTTTATAAATCTTTGGGATAAGATTGGTACTTTTGGTGACATAAAATGTGTCGTGCATTCTTTATAAATCTTTGGGATAAGATTGGTACTTTTGGTGACATAAAATGTGTCGTGCATTCTTTATAAATCTTTGGGATTTTTACATGGTACTGTGATGATACAGTGGACAAATACATTCATTTGAAACTTACATTCATATTTAAACTAACCTGTGAACTCACCAACTTTATGTTGACCGTTTTAAGCATGTTTTTCTCAGGTGATATAGATACTTGGCTTTTAAGCATGTTTTTCTCAGGTGAATTAGATGCTTGGATTTCTAATGTGCATAGGAGTTAAATCTGACACGATTCCATAATTGGATTTCTACAAATGATCAAATCTCGTTGTGTCGCTTTCAAGCTTTTCATGGTGATGCAATTATGGGACAACTATTATTTTGATTTCAAAAAAATCAACGAGATTGTTTTACAAACGACACATTTAGAGGTCGTTCTTTTGTATCTAGCGCTGTGTATTATGAAGTAGCACCCTAAGTGGTATTCCGTTGCGTTGTGATTTTTGGGGGTGTTACACTTGATAGTACCGAAGTTCAAAAGTGAGAGACGACGGCGCCATAACCATGATTTTATCAAGGTAGCTTTAGACATGAGACATACGAGAGGTGAAGCAACCATTTTGGAAATGGAGATAGTGTAAGATTTATGTCACGTGATCTAGTTAAAAGATCTAACCCCCAAGTTCCAAAACATAACATGTATTTTGATCCAAATAATGTACTTCATGATTCCCTAGTCACCAAAAATTATCCAACTGAGAAAAGATTGTGTCCTAAGCCTTCGAACATAAATATAACGTGACAGATTGTCAAAAAACCGTTATACATAATCTCTGGTTAGCCCTGTTATTGCTTCAAAGTGGTACGTTTTAAGGTGCTGTTCCACGAAATTCTTAATTAAATTTTTAGCTGTGTAAGATTGCCCAGTCACGTTGCTTTTGAACATCCAATTCAACAATCCACATTACTAGTTGGATTTCCTGCTACAATAAGAAAACAAGAATGGACAGAATGTTGACAGTTTGGCTACCTACTTTTGATATGGGAACGAATGACTTAGAGTGAGATACTACACTAGTATTACTCTTAGGTACACACAGACTCACTTGAGCAATTTTGCTCTTAGGTGTCTAATTAAAGTCTGGTTGTGTTTCAAACCATTTCTGCTACTTCCTCCTTCTTTCTATCTTTGTTTTTATATAGTTGCTAATTGTCCTAACTTTCTTAGAAGCGGGAGTTACTTTTTCAGCACTAGAGACCTTTGTTTGGTCTGTTACGGGTTGTTAGCAACATTTAAAAGACCTATGTGTTTTTTGCAACTACCGGTTGTAGTTCTAAACTTATAGATTTCCGCTGCTATAAGGGATTTTTGAACAAGGATCTTTTTCGGCACGTTTATAGACAATTGCAATTTAGCAACACTTATAATATGGGACATGGTAGGTAAAAACATTTCTACCACAAGAAAACACATAAAACATCAGCACAAAACATCACAAAGTGTTTACATTTAGCATTTAATACATTTGTTTTTGTTTTTGAAACATTTGGAGTTGATGTAGCACTCTTATTCAAAAAATTCCTAAAGTGACTATCTTCCTTCTTTGACTCTTTTGAGGTGCTTCTATCCTTAGTGCTACGTAAGACACTCTTCTTAAAATTATCGCTCTATGTGTCGGTCTACTAACACTAAAAGACTTCACTACTCCTATGGAATTAGAAGAAATCACGTAGTTTTCTCACTAGATATTTTTTGTTTTTATTTTGTTGCCACCTATACATCCTCGGGTAATACATTTGATATCTTTTTGTTTTTTTCACATTTTAGGTGTATGAAGAAACGGAGAGACTAGTTGATGACATCTAATAAGTCTGTTTTATGCATCATTATATCCCTTGGTTATTAACCCCATTTTGTATGTTATTGCAAAGAATTGTACTTAATCATTTATATACGAAATTGCAAGTAATTATGGAGTAATTGGTGAAGATAGCAAAATGCGCGTTTATTCTTTGAGCTTTAAAGGAAGATTATTTTGAAGATTAAAGGTAAGATATTTTGATGATTACTATTTCTGAAGACCAATACGCCTATCTTTATCCATCAAGAAGATACGGGCGTATCCGTGCATGCATCACCAATGTCCAATAGAGGATTAAGCCCTAATATGCCGTCATCCAGGAGAGACTAACATGGCCGTATTCAAGATTATAGTATTTGATATTCTAGAAGATATTCAAGCGTGGTCCCTACTCAATAAATCCCCAATACGCCGTAATACAACACTTGGATACGCCGTATCCAAACCGACTTCCAGTCCTTATAAATAGGAAAATCAAAAAATGATTTTCAGGTGGCTAAATCATATTCTTGATACCCTAAATCATAAAGTCGATTTTTCAAAGGAGAAAAAGAGCAGAAGAGGTCCGAGAAAACGTCTATCAATTCATAGAAGACATTCGTGATAATTACATATACTTTAGTAAGCGTTCAGTTCAGTTTTTGGTATCATGCGTTACAATCGGTTAGTTTACCTTGGCTAATAATTGATCTTGTATTTTTATTGTGGACGTTTTAAAAAGGTTAATACTTTGGGTATTAAGCCATTATTATGAACATCTGAATGTTTTGGTATTCGTATACTCTGATTTCTTGATTTATCATTGTATGCTTGTTTATGTATACCCAATTATACTTGTTTTTACGCACTTTGTATGCGGGACCTAGCTTTCAACCGGGAGCTCAGTGAGGCAGAAAAGTCGATCTAGAGTCCGGGTGATAGCTATCTCATATAGTAATTTATACATCTTAGGAATTATAGTTTCAAAATATCATTATCCTTGCTAAGGTTGTGTTAGGTTACGCTTCGGCTTTCTTAAAACTAGTTAATTGGATATTGCCAATGGTTTATTGATCGTGTTGACTAGCAAGTGACCTAGATAATTCAACAAATAAAGTTCTAATCAGCAAACAAGTGGACTACTTGTGTATAAATTGCCATTAAGCGGTAAGTGGGTAAAGTCTGTATGAGCTAGGGTTTAACAAGATCACCATTACTTTAATCCCTAAGATAGATTATAATCAGCAAAATATGGATGCTTTATGCGGATGCTTTAATTGTGGCAGGATTAATGTGTTAGGTCTTCAAGGATGATGTAACGCCTAAGTTCTTAAGATGGTATGCCACCTCGAGAGAAGAAATTCATTTCAACTTATAAACAAACAAACTTTTCTTATCGGTGGATTAATAATGTTAATACAGTGTTCTTATTATAGGTTCGACACCCGCTATATTTATCTTTTGTTTAATTAGCTGCATGGGTTAAAAGTGCCGTGAATTGATTGTAGTCACCAACCAAACCGTGCCAAGTCTCCTCAGACTGTAATACCCTAATTTTCCTGTTTAGAATTAGGATTTCGCTGGACATAGGTTAAAATAGGTTTCTATAGAATATGAATTTTACATAGATTGATAGCCAAGCTATTAATTAAATTGATAGATTTAACATCGCTTCTAGTGTTTGAACCCTACTTACACGAAACTACTATCGTTAGGGTACACTGCCGTTAACGTGTTGTTTTTGCGGTTTATCCGCAAAAATATAATTTAAACTTGAATCAATAAAAATATTACACCATACAACGACAATCAAGTTTTTGGCGGTTGCCAGGGGGTTGAATAAATTAATCTTGCATTTTTATGTGATATTTTGGGTTTTTAAACATTAGATTAGATCTATACGTCATGGATTAGTTTTTAATTTAGATTAGTGTATATCCTTGTATATTCTATAATATTTGTATATTTGTCTTTAATTGTTTGCTTGTATATTTGTGTGTTTATTTGTGAGTATCTTAATTGGTATCTTAAATACAATATTTGGTCGAACAATTGAATTATGGAGTATCCTTACATGATCCGGGTATCCAGCTTTCTGTCAAATAGAGGTTATTCATTCCCAACAAAATTATTACTGCGTAATCCACTCATTGGAACGGCGTACGTATCAATCATCTGATAAAATTCTTTTCTCATATACAGCTCGTGAGAACCTTAAAGCCTAATATTTTTTATATATACCTTTCTACCGCGTGGTCGGTTCTACTATATTTTTCTGGATATTTAGTCTGTTAAGAAT
This sequence comes from Tanacetum coccineum, assembly GCA_026074375.1. Lineage (NCBI taxonomy): Eukaryota > Viridiplantae > Streptophyta > Magnoliopsida > Asterales > Asteraceae > Tanacetum > Tanacetum coccineum. Next base: position 15,861 of record BQNB010082301.1, on the reverse strand, counting down.
GACAAAGGTTGTCAAAGAAGAGTTCGAGAAAATTAAGGATGTTAAGGTCGCAGATGTTTCGCTCACTTGTGATACACCACTTGAAGTTTTCAACAAGGAATTCAGTCGATTAAGCGGATGGATAATGATTTATTCACATATAAAGTTGAAGTTACTAACATCCCATGTAACTCAAAAATAGATGATAATTCAAAGCATGAAGCTGATGACGACATGGGGTATGATCCGTCTGATGTTGCATTTATTGAATGGTTGGCATCAAAAATTTTTTAACTACAAGATGATGGATCATTATACAAAGAAAGCATTATGGATTTACTAAATTAGATGAGATGATGAAGTTGAGCTCACGGATGAAGAGTTTTCTGATAATGAAGATGAAGTTGTAACGTCTTTAGGATCGACACATGCCTATGTGCAAGGCCTTCAAAGAATTTAACTATCTTTTGCAAATCGATCCAGACTTACTTACTAAGGACATTGAGGGATTCAAGACTTATGAAGAATATAAGGATGATTGGATATATGAATGGAATAGAGATGCACCATGGGTTGATGAGAAACCATGGATTGACACTAGAGTTTGGACTGAACCCACACCAGTTAAGCATTATTGTAAACCCTTCAATTATAAAACTAGATGTTCGGAATGGCCAACATGTAGTTAGAAGAATGATAGATACTGTAATGGAGGAAACTTACCTGGAGCTTACATAGTTGGAAACTCGCTCCATTACCAAGATTATGAATGGCTTGAAGGATAGCGAGCTAAAAGAACAAGCTTTGAGAAATAAAGCTATCATGGAAGGCTTAATCAGTGATGATGAATCATGCAATGATGGTTGGAGAAGATGGGAAAGCCATGAGATTACCTACAACGATCACGATGAAATAGAATATGAAAATGAAACTCATGATGAAAGACAAGAGTTATGTGAAACTTATGAACTGCCGGTGCGCAATATAAGAAGATTCGAGATGATCAAGTATTCATTCGGACAAGACGAAGAGTATGTTGCTGTTAAAGAAGATGAATACGACGATTTGGCAAGAACAAGCGATGATGCATGCCGAGCATACCAGGAAATCTTTCGCATGATGGACGAAGGATGGATGGTAACTAGAGCTGAGTAAAGAGAAGCTGAAGAAAAGTCTAACTTAAAGACTTCACTGTAAACAAAAGTGCTTCCCGGGAGACAACCCGGAATGTTATTTATTTTTATCGAGTCTGTCTTCCCAGACATCAATACGGCGTATCCGCTCCATACCATACGGCGTATTGATTGTCTGGACGTTATCAGTCTTTACTTTTTATGCACTTTAAAAACATTATTGTCAGTTCTGGCAATACGGCGTATTCATGCACATGATACGGCGTATTCACCAGACTGACTCGTATTTAGTTTGTTTAGTTTAGTTTAAATTAACCGTAGATACCAAGATAGGAATGCACGTTTTTCCTATTTTACACAGGACCTCGTGAAAGAAATATCGACGAATATTGGTGGAGAATTTACAAATCTGGAGATCTTGAAGTGTTGGAGTCTTGAAACTTCAAGACGGTTGTTCAACACACAATCTTGCTCAATAAACCTACATGGAGAATCTACCGAGCAAATATCAGGGGAGTTTCTCATTCTAATTCTTTTTAATTCCCGTATTTAATGTTTTATATATACAACGAGGACGTTGTATAATTCAAGTGGGGGGATGGAATTAGAATGTTACTTGTCCTAATTTTCACACTAAAATGCTTAAATTATGCTCAAATTAAAAAAAATCAAGCATACTTTTGTGAAATTACTTGATACATAACCCGCATACAATAACCATTGTTAGATATTGTGATGATTTAACTTTATCCGTTTCCAAATGTTTACCCAAATTCCACAAAAATATGTGTGTTCCGATGATGTAGTAGACTTTAAAACTTGGCTTGGTATATATATTCGAGACTGCAGTGATAAGTATTATGGATTTAGATTGAGTAACTTGTTTAAATTGGTAAATTTTAGGATTACACCTAAATCGCCTTTACATGTTGCTTATTAACTAACTACACTGGTTAGTTAACCCCTGTATAAACCCTTTGTTTACTCTCATTTTAAGAGTAAGATACCATTAGAACAACCCGTGGAGCCAATCCTTTAGAAACTACACTAATTATTTGTTTCGTTACAGCTTTACACCTTAGCCTACCCTGTTAGATTAAGTTTATTTTACAGGGTCTAGTTGCTTAAAGTGTAAAGTTTATATTTCCCGAGTCTTGTGTCTATTTTGGTACGGTTGGAAGAATTTGCACATCGCAAATAGGAATGTATATTATAGTCAAAACTCATGTATTTTTACTACCATCACAATTAATGGTACGTCCGAAGAATGAAGAATTATCAAAGGAATTATCCAGAATTATTATGATCGTGAAGATGGTGAAACTACACCGAGTTTCGTAGTATAGTGTTAGCAAAAAAAAAATTAGAAAAATCGCAACAAAAAAGAGAAGGAAAGTTTCAAGATAATCGTGTCGCAACTACCGAAGGAATTACATGAAGGGTCAATTATTCGTTGATACAAATCGACGATGTAGAGTATTGTATAAAGTGGAAGATATCGCCACTTGCCTTGTAAAGTATGTAAAGTTTGGGATGAATGGGAAGTTGACCGTTACGGGAACGCCAACTTAGGTTGTTGTTTTTTATCTATGATCAAGACGTTGTAAATAGTTGTGTCTTTATCATGGTAACGGTCAGGAAAAAAGTGTCTAGCAACTTGTATTTTAGACTTAATATATTTGTTTCGTAATTTTTATTTAACAACAATTTAATTCCCTTTCCTAATCATTAACCATGGGTTTTACGCGAATGAGGATGTGATCGAGCATGCATGTCTATTCCGTTGTTACGGCCATGTATGCATGTCTCAGCTGCCTTGTTGGTTTATTACTATTGGTGAAAGTTAGAAGATCCATACCCTATATTACTCTACTATTCCTACTCTTTAGCTTATTCGAGATGGGAGTGAGCAGTCACATGTGTCTATCCCGTCGTTACGGGTGTGTATGTGTGGTCTTTGTCGCCCTCCTAGAATATTGGTATCGATAAAGATTAGTTAGAGTAATCAACCCTAAGCCTTCTCATATAAACCCATATTTACCTTTATAAACTTGTTACTCCTTAGCTTTAGCGGTGGAGATGTGTATCCTTGCCAAGCTTATGATAGAATACTCGTCACGACCGAGCAATTGAGCGAATTAGTTACATGTTACCACATAGATTAGTTGAGTGATTTGAGTGTTTTCATCTTCCCGATTTCTGAGGTGTTTGGTTGTGTACTCTAATAGATCAAATAAATCTTAAACGGAAAAATCCCTGAGGATACATTTTTATAAACTTCTAAAGGCTACTTGAGGACAAGTAGGATTCAAGTGGGGGGATATTTGATGACATCAAATAACGTCTATTTTATAGCATCATTTATCCCATGTAATTAACCCATTTTATATAATTATTGCAAATAATTGTTACTTAATCGTTTATATTTGAGAATTGCAATAATTACGGAGTACTTGGTGAATATTAGCAAAAGGCACGCATTTTGGAGCTTAAATAAAGATATTTTAAAGATTACTATTCTGACTACCAAAACGCCATATCCATCAAGGAAGATACGGCGTATCCGTGCCTGCACTCACCAAAGACCACAAAGGAAACAAGCTCAATACGTCGTATCCAGATAAGACCAATACGCCGTATTCAAGATATAGTATGTGAATATTTTAGAAGATATCAAGCGTGGTCTCTACTCCAAGAAACTCCAATACACCGTATCCAATCCCTTGGATATGCCATATCGAACCGACTTCCAGACAGTATAAATAGAAAACTCAAAAATGAGTTTTAAGTGTGCTAAATCATATTCTCAATACCTAAACCACAAAAGTCGATTTTCAGAAGAGAAAAAAAAGCAGAAGACGTCTTGCAACGCATTCCAATCCATAGAAGACAACGTGTAATTTCTTATACTTTTGTAATCATTCAGTTTTTGGTATCATTCGTTAACTCGGTTAGTTTACCTTGGCTAAAACAATTACTCTTGTATTAATTATTATGTTTGAAGGCTAATACCTTCAGGTATTAGCCGTTATTATAAAGATCTGTGAAAATTGCGAGGGTCCTCATGAGAGTTATCAGTGTCAACTGATGAATCAAAATTATTATGATCTTAATCTTTGCTATAATTCTAATTCTTCCGGTTTTGACCAATATCAACCCCCGCAGTATTCCGTCACTCATCAACCTCTTCATATAAAAAGTATGGCAGATTTGCTTCTTGAAGAGAAAATTTCTCAAGCCTTGCAAGCTCTTTGTGAAAAGTTAAATAAAAACATTTAAGAAAAGCAGGAAGAAAAGAATGTTGCAGAAGAGCAAGCAGCTAAAGTTAGTTCTCAATATTGGAAGCCTCCTATTTACTACGATGATGATGACGATGACGAGGAAAGTTCTATTCCTTTGAGAGATATTATTTATGAACTTCCTCTGTCATTTGCAATCGCACCCGACTTTCCGATTATGGACACTCTCATAATGGAGGATGAGCATCTTAACACTATTTCAGAAATGGAATCGGATGAAGAAAATAAGTCTAGTGTTAAGGACCTTAACCTAACCCCAAGTGAGTATGAGGATTTGTCCGAGGATTTGTCTGAGGATTTATCCGATTACAAAAGTGAGCGTGATGTGCCAGTTTGTGACGATTCTTCTTCTAAGAATGAGGGTTTAGATGATATTGTTTCTATTCCATTGGGCAAAGAAATTGATCAATTAGATGCCATACCCGATTCAGTACAATCTTTGCTTAATCGTGCTAATTCGATAATTTTTCTTATCGAGAGTTTGTCGGTGAACTCGCTCCTATCGATCTAATTCCACCGGGAATTATTTGAAGGCCAGGTTTTTGATCCGAAAGAAGATATTCGTCTAATTGAAAAATTGTTGAATGATGATTCATCTCGAAGAACTTAATTCTGAGATTCCTGATGTTATTATCGAATCTTTCTCCCCATCTCCTATCTCCGTCGAGGATAGTGACTCTCTTATGGAGGAAATCGATATATTTCTTGCTCCGGATGACTCGATACCACCGGGTATTGAGAATGAAGACTATGACTCGGAGGGGGGGCGTTCTTTTTCTTGAAGAATTACTTAACAATGATTCTATTTCCCTTCCTGAGTATGAATCATTTCACGTTGATTTTTATAATGTTTCTGTTTCTCCATTTCTATCCTCCATTTCTATCCTCCATTTATATCCTAATATAATTATAGTAGTAGTAATAAATAAGTGTGATGTGAGGAGGTTCGCATCTTCCTTTCTCGTGTTTTGGTTGTTTGTGTTTGTTTTGTCAGGATTGCCTGTATTTTGAAGACTCTCGTGCTCGTGGTTTTGTCCTTCTTTTACTCGAGCTTCAATCCTTAGCATGATTATGGGAATCCAATATCCTAAATCTTATCACAACGTTTAAATATTTGAGCATTAAAACTTAATAAACGGCTTTAGATTTACGTTTGAGACCCTTCTTAAACATTAAAGGACAAGGTTTCAGCTCTAAGTAGGGGGGGGGGGATCAAATCATTTGGACTGTGCCTGCATTGGTGTTTTTACGTAATACGCTGTTGTTTTAACCACCAAAATATCCCAAAAAAATGAAAAAAAAAATCAAAAATAAAATAAGTGTTTTCTCACAATGTTTGACTTTCATGCTGGGTAGAATAAAAATAAATTTTGACTCGACCGAGCGTGTTGAGCTCTTAGCTTTGTCCCTTAACCTTTATAAACTTGTCTTGGCTAGTTTATTTGACTAAGCATTCGCGGATCTTTTTATTAAAGATTTAAAATTTGCGAAGAACGAGATATATAGAGTTAATTATGAGTTAGATCACTAAGCAAGGATTAGTTGGAAATCTTAAGAGCTCATAAGTGTAGTTTTGTGGCTTTTTCTCCCATAAGCTCCTAACTACTATAATAAGTGGCTATTTATTTCGAAAATTAAACTTAAATCAACAATTTTTTTTAAAGTTGATAACAAGAATTTATTTAGTCTTAGTTCAAATTTATACTTAAATTTTCTAAAAAGAAATTTTCTCTATATCGTGGTAATATAAAGTGTAAAAAAAATGAATGAGGTAATAATAATAAAAACTGTGGGCTAATAAAGTTTACTGTCTCTTGCCGGATCACAACCCAATGGGTATCTCAAAAGAAGCCCATAGTAAGAATAATAATCCGAGACTGATAAAAGTTTGCTGCATCTTGCCAGCTCACAACCGATGTTGCAGCCTTCAAAAAGGTCGAGGATTTCCTTCGTTTAAAGGATGTATAATTATATTTAATATATGTGATTTAATAAATATAGGGAAAATCTCTTTTTTTAATTTAATAATCTTGTGAACTAAGAACTAATTCCGTTAAGTATGGTTTTTCTAAATGAATTGTTTATTTAACGGGAAGCCTAAGAGTTTTTGAAACCGAAGGTCCGTGAGTTCTGATACTATTCTCTGTGGGGTGTCAAAATCCTGGTCACCTAAGCCGGTCTCGGCTGGGATGTGCCGAGAAGAAAGTCGCTACATGGAATGATCTCGCCTTCAAAATCATAATTCTTGGGTGGAACGTGAAGAAATATTGCAATTTTCTTAAAAAGGTTGATCCATGGTTGAAATTCGAAATAAGCACATTACTAAGATATATAATTGTTGGGAGTGAAAAGTTTCACAAGTTACAATAGGGGGTTTATATCATATGTATGTCCAGTTGCGAATCCACGACACCTATACTATTAGTCTAGTATAATCCTTATGGTGGACTATAAACCGTATTATAATCTAGCTCCACCAATATGCACTAAGATCGACACTCACAAAGAAGATCTACTCCCTACGGTATTCCGCCCTCGGAATCCACCCCTAAGAACCTGTGATTCGACTTAACCTCTAGGATCACTTAGATCGACTAGGACCACTAAGAACTTCTCCTTTGTAGTTTACCAAACCCCAACTAGATCCCCAATGATCTAAGCTTGATCACTAAGATACAAGACTTCCCTTATAATAAAATTGAATGAAAAGTTGATTGTTCAAATCAAGTCCTAACCTAACCTAGAGACTCGATTATAAAAGAAAGGGTATGAGAAAGAAGACCATTGGTATGTGCTTAATTACACATACCTTTTACCTATAAAAACGAGCCTAAATGACCAAAAACGGACATAAAATGCCAAATATGTGTGTGTTTTGCTATTTGTGTTGTGCAGGTATCGGATATTCACTAAAGGACAAAAAACAAAGCCAAAACCGACAAACCGAGCACGAGAATGGAATGAGCGTGAAAAAATCAAAGCCAAAGACATGTGCATCTTAAATGGGCCAACCCGCACCCGAGTTAATGGGCCGAGTCAGACCAAAGTGCTTATTAATTAATCAAAAAGCCCAAAATCCTTCTTAAATAAATCATGCCCCAAACCAAATTAAAAAGCCCATAACATTTTAACTAAGGCCCAAACCAGATAACCCCGTTAGCCCATAACCCTTTTAAAACCCTTTCACAGTTAGTCCTTAAGGACTAACATTGTTAGTCCTTAGGATTTACAACATTAGCCCCTACAATCCTTACACCTTTACACCATTAGTCCCTTTCCCCTAACTCGTTAACTAATCAAACGATAAACCATTTCTCGCCAAACCAAAAGCACTATTCCCTCATCCCTATCGTGTACCCTGCTAACAAACAAACACCCTTAACTTTTTCCCCACAACCCGACACCTAATTTAACCTATTATCCTATGAAAAAGACAAGCCACCTTGGCAATCCTCTATTCTCTGATTGGACAAAGTTATATGACAAAGAATCAAGGGCTATGATTCAAAGCTTGGAAATAAAGAAAGATTGGAAGGCCAGGATGAAGGGTCCATTCTTCCTCACACAAGAAACACAACTAGCACACCTCTGAAATCAATGCACTCCTAAGCCCTACCGTAGTTGTAATGACATCATGACAATATGAACGTGCATAGTCGCTAGGAATCCATAGATAGTCCACAGCCTCACGAGCCCTTACTAGCCTCTACTCTCTTACCATCACTGGCTAAACGCTCTATGAATAGGCCTTATCACCTATACAACCAGGGTTGATCGGGCCTCTCAGTTGAGACCAGTCATCTTGAGCATCCTCTATAATACCATACATGAGGGTAGTCTCCTGCTCAACAATGTAGAAAGATCGGTAACCCTCTGATTGACCCCCTCTAGGGTAGTCGGTGCAATCTCATCGATGGCACTAACGATCATCCCATGCATCCGTTACATGCCATAATTTAACTCCCTAGACCGTTCGAACATCTAGGAGGGACATCAACCATATCGACAAATCCGTAAAGGTCTCCCCTTGCAACAGAATAAGGGTCTTCCCTAGCTACGGCAGGTCGTCCTGCCTAGCAGCACCGGCTGTGAATCGCCACCGACTCATGAATAGGGGTGGGAGAAGCATAATCACCTCTCTTCTGAAGCGGTAAACATCTCTCGGGAATCTCAATACAAGTCGCTTATTGGGTGGGTGGTGATGTATAGGTAATGGTGGGTGTTGGTTATCCTGTGGTAATGTAGATGATAGTGGAGTAAGTGGTGATGGTGGTGGGGTGGTTAAGGCAAGAAGTCTCTTGACCTCTTCCATAGGAGGAAGTGATATGTATGGCCAGAGTTGGGTGCTCCTCCTCCACCTCCTCATCCTTGTCCTCGTCCTCATCATCATCATCATCATCATCATCCCTATCAGCAGGGTATAAGATGATCATCCTCGAGTCCTCATCGCTCGCCCTCCTGATCTCCTCCAGATCAGACTGGAGAACATATCTTGGTGAATCTACAGTGGGTGAGGCAGCAGCAGGTAGTGGCTGCTCCTCGGCCGGGAGTATCTCATCCTCCTGTGGTATGTACTCAGGGTACATCGGCTCAGGAACAAAGTCCAGTGGGGGAGGTGACTGCGGCTCCTCGGGGCCAGGTATGTAGTCAGGCGATGGTGGAACCTCAGGGCCAGGTATGTAGTCAGGCGATGGTGGAACCTGATAAGCAGCCATTATGTAAGCATATGGGTCCTCTGGCATAATGGGTGGTCCATCGACTCCTGGTGAACCAATGTCTGAATCGTCCTCAACTGGAAAGGATACTGATGTGTATGTAACTGTAGAATGCTCAGAATCTGACATGATAATATCTGAAATCAAAATTAGCTTATATAAGTATTTAATTCTAAGATAAGATTCTTAATTTTTTTTTTAGTAATATACATTTATATAATAACATGTATATCAATCATGCATGCATATAGGCCTAGCCGGAATATATGCACCAATTTGTTTATGTATGTCATGTGAAAACCCCTTGTATGAATGCAATGTTTGGAAAACGTTTTATTGTCTTTTTTTTTTTTTTTTTAGCAAAAACATTTGACCTGGTTCTCTATAACCTTGGCTCTTGATACCAATCTGTAACACCCCCAAATTGGGTCGCAGCGGAATAAGGGTCCGGGGCGTGTTACTTCTCAGATCAATAACACAAGATAATATAAGAATGACCAAAAAGTCGTTTAAAACTGATACATTGGATTTAATAAAATATGTGTTACAAAAGCCCGAAGCTTTACTTGTTTACTTGTTATTATTACAAAGATACACCAAGTATCCCTTCGCACCTCGTGCTTATGACCTCCTGAAAAGTAATAGCATTTAAATCGTCAATATAAATGGTGAATTTCATAGGTTTTATACTGTATGTGCAGGACGCACAGACTTCCCTTGTGTAAGCAACAGTGCAGACATCAGAAATTGTAATTACGTTTTACTAAGCTCTGGACACCGAAGCTCGACGATAAAATGAATACAATATATAAATATGCCTAATTGCACGTGATGATGTTCAACCCGTAAATCCAAATACGACATGTATACGTTCGTTTCTAGTGATAGCTAGTCACCTGAACGGGGAGGTCAATCCCAAATAGATCTATCTATAATCATTCGCGCTCACATTCCAGTAATTGATAGTTCATGATTCATGGGCATAGTGGGTTATCGCTACTTAGGCAAAACGTAAATCATTATATATATGTTACACTTGCGTCCATTTGTTAAACATGCATATGTTTCTCACCTTCAAAAACTTGTAATTTAATAATTTGTAAAACATGGGGCTAAGTGAACTCACCTTGACGTGAGTAAACTGATAATAAAATATCCCAAGTAAAAGACGCGTCACCGCTAACGCCCGGAATGCAACTAGATATTTATAGGTCGAAATCGTATTCAAGTACGTTGTCTATCAAACTTACCATATATAATTCCTAGATAGTTATCATCGTACTATCATTCGGGTCTATCATTTTTTAAAAAATTAAGAGGTCATGACATGACGACGAGGAGTTAGGGACACTTTAAATCGTAATCCAAAACTCGTCATACGCCATCCGAGAATAGCCTCATATGAAAATTCCTAGTAAATATAACACTTAGATAATCTTAAAACATATATGTTCTATATAGCTATATCACCATCTATCGTGTAAGTGAAATTGCAATTATAAAGTAAAAAGTTTCATAATATGCCTTTAGTAAAAATGGGACATAACTTAGTCGTTTTAAGTCCGTTTCTCACGTTTCTTATACCCTCGCTTTCGTATTAAGACGACAGTGTCATAACATCTTTTTTTTAGTTTTTGAGATTCTGTTGATTAATAGTGTTTTACTAGTTAATAAAGCTATAAAATCGTTTTTATACTTTAATTATGTAAAACCCGTTTTTGTAGTATTTATTCGGTATAGCTCAGATTTTTAGCCGATTCTTTCGAACACTGTTCTCGTAATTGATAAGGTTTTATCATATTATTTGATGTTTACAATGTATAATGTTTTGCATGAATAGTAACTTTTATAAAATTTGTTTTATAAGTATTTATCATCGTAAAACTTCGTAACTAGAGTATCTTCTTGTTATTAATCGTTTTTTCGTTTCTTATCATTTTGCGAATCTTATGAGATTTACTATCTTTATAAAACATATCATGGCTGTTCCAAATCGAACCAAACAGAAATGTTTGAGGTTTTGTCGATTTAGACATGTTTTAACTTGATTTTTGTACCATTAAGCTTCAACACCTTATTATAACTATTAACAACAATTTTATCTTATGTTTTACTATAATAAAGTCCATTAGTCATAGTTTACTCAAGTGTGTCAAGTTTACAAGTTTACACTACTATTTCACTTGTAACTCATAAGGTTAACATTAGAAACCCTAATTTGCTCATAAACATGTTCATAAAAACTTTTAACCAACATAGTTAGAACACTTATACATCCTTTTAACATGATATTTACCTATTCATATGACATGTAAATAAGTCATATAAAATTAATCATATGTAAATATCCATTTTACATATTCAAAAGTACCCTAAATGGTGATTTAACTAAATATAACATATGAACACATAAAATCTTAGTTATGAAAAGATAAAGGTTTGAAGAGGAACTTATGATGAACAATGATGATAGTAAACACAATCTAAACCCTTGTTTAGATTAAAAACCAAAGCTAGCACACTTGAAAACCCTAATTTCCTTTGAAACCCCTAATTTCCTTTTCTTGCTTCCTTGCTTGCAAATGCTTAACCAAGTCTTGGATCCTTCTTAGAATACCTTAAATATGATGTGTGTATGCTTGTATAATGATAGAAAATCAAACTATGGATTTGTTTTGGCTAGGTTTTTGAGCCGTGGGTTTAAGAGAGAACAAGGAAGGGATTTTTGTGATTTCTTTGTAATGAAATGGAAAGTATGAGCTTTTCTATCACAAGTGCACCCTTATTTATACTACTAGGAAGATATTTTAGTGTCTAGTTGATGTGTGCAAGGTGGCAAAGCTTCTTGAAGAAGATTGGATGACATGAGAATAAGATAGGATTATTTAGAGCTTATCTTGGTATAGTTATGGTTCCAGTTGCATGAAGATATTTTACAAAGCTTCTTGGTGACTCTTGGCTTATCCTAGTCACTTATATACGAAATCATGCTTGTGTATAAGTTAGGATATGTTTTGATCTTTTATATAATGAATACTTGCATTATATTAAGTATAATGTAGGATAGACTTAATAAAAATGTATACTTACACATGGTAGAGTTTGATTTGAATTCTTTCATGAAGAATATGTATAATGTGATAAATACTTGAAGTTTTAAATAAACTTTAAGTATTGGGTATAAATTTTGGGTATTTGATGAAGCGTAGATAAGTTAACCTGCTTCCGGGAAGGCCTAAACGTACTTTATCACGAAACGTAAACACTTAACGTAACCAATAAAAATAAAATGTGCAATGATAATAATTATCCTCTAAATAATCATATAACACTTGCTTGATGTAAACATTTAATTGTTTAATGCCCGTTTACATTGAATGATCATTTTAGTTTACGCGATTTAGCTTAACGATTACGATTTAAAAGCAAACGCGTAAAACCCTAAAAATAAATTGTGAATTACATAACGTCGTACAATGACCTAAAACACGAGGTGTTATATGTATTAACAGTGTCGTTGGGCATGTAAGAAGTGACACATGGGGCATCCTGCTCATATATATCATTGGTAATAATCATTACTACATCATTAGGAACATAAGATACATCACTATGTACAACTTTGTCTTCGTTGTCATGTATATACTGTTCATACAAGATAATATTATTGTTACTCGTATATTCAGTATTTGAGTCAACAATGTCGTTTGGTTGTATAACATGGTGCATCTCATGTTCCTCATGAGACTCATTCATATTATCGAGACAATTATCATGATCTTGTACCTCAGAGATTGTGTCCGAATCATAAACTAGATCAATAGAGGAGAGATTGGCCATGAACATTGTTTGAGCAGTAGGAGCTTCATCAACATCAGAGTCAAAGGCGTTACATTGATCAGCTCGAAAGATGTTGTCTTCATTCTGAGCCATATCCTAAAATGGTCCCTCGTCTACCTCATCATCAAAAGTGTTGGTTTGTCCACCTGTAAGAAACAACATCTACTCCTCATCCAAATCTACTCCACTTTCTTGAGCTTGCATCATCAACATCTTTTCCTTGAAGTAGTCAGAGTTCTGCGGTCGCTTCGGCTGAGTGTAGTTTCTTGCTATACGACCAATCCCATTGCAGTTGTAACACTTGATTGGCTTTCCTTGCCCAACATTTGCATTACCAGCTCTGTACTGAGCCCCCTATTTCCTACAACAACAATACCCCTAGCATTGTTTCCTTGAACCCTGTTTTGTCTCCCCTGAACATTCTGAACCATAACCCTACCATTCTGCACAGTAGCTTGATTCCGTATGTTGGAGGAGGTTTTCAATTGATTATTGGTTAGAGGAAATTATGTTTTCTATTATTGGGCTAGAAGGGCAACTTATTTTGTTAAATTGTCAAGCAATTCATTAGCTGGAGAAAAACCTGTATCAAGTTGTGTGTTATCAGTAAACGAAGGTTGGTAAGTGACTAGTGGAGTGTATGAAGGTTATGGAGGAACTGATGATGATGAAGGATAATGATATGGTAAGACATTAGACACTAGGGCAAGTGGATCATGTGAGTGTTAGTTAAGTCTTTCCACCAGTATCTTGTTCTCATTGGCATGCGACTCGTGTTGCTTTAGGTAAGCATATAACTGATCATGATTGGACTCTTTCAAACCCCTGTTTAACTTGACTGCCGTCACAAATCTACCCTATTTAGGTAACATGTTGTTTACAAACTTAGAGTTCAGCTGGATTTTAGGCATGGTCATCTTGATGTGTCTCATGTCATTGATTAGCTTCGTAAACCTGATGTAGTAATCATGAATGTTTTCACCCTTGTGTTGCCCTAAGTGTTCAAATACATCGTACAACTGAGATTCACAGTCATCTTTGGTCAATTAAGAACCTTCCAATAACATCTTCACATTATACCAAATATCCTTAGCATCCGTGTTATGGTTAATGAGTTTGTACATGTCTCTTGGAAAACCTTAAAGAAGGATATTTGTTGCATGAGTGTCAGCTCTAAGTCTATCCATTTCAGCTTATAAAAGATCTGCAACCACTCTGTCTCGCTTTGGGCCTAGATAAGAACCATCAGTACCTGTAGCAATCTCATCTCTACACTGTCCCATCTTGAATGGGCCTTCATCAATAGACTAAAGTATGTACACTCCGTGATCTTTTCCCTTACAGTATAACCAAATTCGTTATTGCCATGACTCAAAGTCAGTCTTGTCAAGCATGGGAGGGCGGCTATCAGAACCGGCCACTTGAATATCTTCTTACTGATTGGACATTTTAACTGATTGTGAAATGATATGATTGGATTGATCAATGATTAGTGATTGTATGTTAAAAGTGGTGATGTGAATTTAAGTGTTTTTGTTGTTTTTGGTTTGAAAAGGTTTAAATTTAAAAGTAGTTCAAGTGACAAAGTAGTCCAATGGTCCAAAATAGCGTCTCAACCCGCTGGAATAGTAACCAAACTGCTACAGTCAAACCGCCATGTCCAAAGCGCTATTATCAAACCGCTATGAATGGTAAATCGCTATGAAGACAAACTGCTAAACCGCTACCTAGAAATGAAATGGGCAGAGGTTTGTTTCCCAAATCGCTATGAGAATTAGTCTTCAAAAACCTGCAAACCGCTATGGTATCAAACCGCTGTCAACACCAAACCGCTACTAGGAAAAGTTGGTAAACCGCTATGAAGATAAAATACCAAACCGCTACCAAGAAATGAAATTGGCAGAGGTTTGTTTCTCAAATCGCTATGAGAAATTGTCTTCAAAAACCTGTAAACCGCTACGGTATCAAACCGCTATGATTACCAAACCTCTACTAGTAAACCGCTACACTAAACGACAAACCGCTACTGACAAACCTCTGCCTAATAAGACAAACCGCTGTCAGAAACGACAAACCGCTAGCACAGTGTACGACCCTGACAAATCGCCAGAACAGTGTACTACCCTGACAAACCGCCAGAACAGTGTATCAAACCGCTACGATAAACAAGATACAGAACACCAAACCGCTACGTAGAGATACGAACATTTACACCTTAAAACACCTAAAAATCACCCTTTTGAACATTTTTGCTTGGATTCTTTTGCACAACTAAGTCCTAGGAGGTTATAACAACTAGAAAAACATAAACTTTAATACAAGAAACATCAAAATCTATGAAACTCAAGAACAAGAGCTATAACCTTCTAAAACACTAACTTTGATCTAAACCAAGCACTAAAACGCACACACAAACGATCTAATCATCCCATGAGCTTTGATACCAGTTGTAGGATATTGGATATCATCACACAATCGAATGGTTAGTGGATTAGTCGAATGCTAGAGAGAGAAACAAAGAAAATGCACACTCCTCTAGAGAGAGAAAGTGTGTGTGTATAAAATGACTAACCACCTCTTCCATAAGATGGAAGAGGCTTTTATATGTCTTACAAAATCAGCCCTTAGGCCATGGTATGGGCTTACACGTTGGGCTTTATAACCCGGCCCATTACCGAACATTATACATTAAACGTTAAACTACGAGCTATAATAAATGGTAAAATACACGGGGTGACCGAGTCTTTTTCTAATATCTAACAATCTCCCCCTAAGGGAGGTCACCCCAGAAAATACTAACTTAAGCTCATTAATCTTTTGATTGATCTTGTGTATCAGCTCGTAGTCTTTTGATTCTTCATCTTGATACCTTGTACTTTGATGTAGTGATCTTTG
>BQNB010082300.1:4850-19231 GCA_026074375.1 Tanacetum coccineum | reverse complement strand
TCAGGGCATAAGAGGATGAGTTCTTGGAAACGTTGATTATAGGCGGTAAGGTTTGTGCCTTTCACTTTTAAATTCCATAGTTCATTTTCCATTTGTTTGACTTTATTGCGAGGGCATTACTTTTGGATGAACATAGCCTTGAAATCACTCCAAGGTGTTGCATGAGCGGTATCGAGAGTAACAGAACAAACATACACGTTCCACCAAGTTAAAGCACCATCTAGCAGTGTGCTAGAAGCAAATTTGACTCGGTCACCTTCTGCAACGTTGCTAATCCCAAATTGTGATTCTAGTTTCTTAAACCATCGGGTTAAGCCTACAGCACCTTCAGTACCATGAAAGTTTTCATGCATGACTGCACGGAATTCCTTGTAGTTGCATGTCTTGTTCTGGGAAGAGTTGGATCCTAGGTTGTTCTCTTCTTGAGTGCTTGCAACATGAGTCACAGCGGCAGCTGCAAGTGCTTCAGCAACTCTTGTGGCAATGAGCTGGTTGAACATCTGAGTGTTAATGCCACTGTTGATATCCACATTGTTTCGGTTGGTCGAACGGTTGACTGGAGGGTTCCGGTTGACAGTTGGGCATCGTCCGGGTTCCATTTTCTATAAGAGGGACAATGAAAATGACAATTATGACATGCATAAAAGTTATATGCGTAAGGATATTCATGTTACTACAAATGGGCATGTCTTTTGAAATCAATACTGTTATTATTCGCAAACAAGATTCTTATTTCAAAGAGTACGGGGATACAAGAGTTCACTAGCCGTGACAAACCCATAGCTTAGTGGTTATACAAAGATAGAAATAAAACTAGTTGTGGTTACGGTAGATTTGCTGGACCACTTCCTCGAGTGCCTCCTTCCTCTTCTGTCGTGCTTCCTCCTGAGCATTACTAGCACGATCCTCCGCATCCTCACACATTTGCCTAAGTTGAGTAATCAATTCGTCCATTGATAGTGTCTCCAACGAACTTTCCTCAACTCGGGGCTTCACATCCCACAGTGTCATGAAGGCTTCTAACTCCTCTAAATAGGCATTTAGGTAACGGTCCATGTCCTCAAGAATGGTATGCAACTGTCCTCTAAGGCGCATTGTGCATACAGTCAAGGCTGTCTCAGGTACAAGCACCGAATTCTGACCAGTTTCTGTTAGAGCTTCCTCCCTTTGGGTGGGGTCCGTTTCAGCAATCATCTGCTGGTAAGCAGCCATCGTAAATGGGGATGAAGGTGAGGGTGGTGGAGTAACAAGATCAAGTTGATAATCATCAAGGTTAATAGCAAAAATTTTGGCACGTTCAGCAAGATTTTGCTCAATAGGTGGAATAGATATACGAGCGGTACGTCTGATAGTCAGGGGAAATGGTGATACAAATGGCAAAATAAGTAATCCTAGAGTAGGACGTCTCTTGTGGTACACCTGAGGGAGTGTGTCAGGGAGTCTGGGAGGTACCAGTGTAGTGTTATCGGTGTGTCTCAATTCATCCGAGTTCGACATGTCGCTGAGACAAGAAAATATGAAATAAGGATATAGGTATATTTCAAAATACGCGTAGTTAAGCCTGTTTAATGCACATGTAACCCATATTAAGTATATGTATATGTTTAATACACATGTAACCCATATTAAGTATATGTATCTCATATATGTCTATTTCACATGTATCCCATTTTAATATATATGTACTCCTTTGATTGTTGATTCCTATGTACCCCATATTGAGAAACCAACAATGACAGACAATAGAAGCATAATAAGCATGTTAAGCAGATAAGTAGTTATAGTCTAGTGTTACCTAATGCAACCTAGTTCTCTATAGCTCAGAGCTCTGATACCAATCTGTCACACCCCCAAAATATCAGAGTATAATGGCAGCCGAGGGCGTGTGACTTCATGATTATCATACTTCTAAGCAATACAGAACGACCTCTATATGAGACGTTTTAAGAAAATTGATCACTTGAATTAGGGAATAATAAATTGTTTAAACATTCAGCGGAAGCATAAAAATAGACGATACAACATCGTTTTTAAATAGTACAAGTGATCTTCAAATAACGGAAAATGACTGCAATGCATGAGACTTCATATAGCATCTTCGTTCTTAACACCTGAGAAAAACATTGCTAAAGTGTCAACATAAAGTTGGTGAGTTCATAGGTTTGTTTAAGCAGAAAAGTGTAGTGTTTGTGAATCACAAGATTTCATCCACATATGACAATATAACAGATACAAAGTCATATAAATTGCATTACTATTGTCTAAGCTCATGACACCGAAGCGTTAACATATACCAACAATAAATGCCCTTGGCAAGGTGTCTAACCCGGGACACCCGTAGTCTGACTCAAATGAAACTGTGTTTGCTTGACTAATGTCAGTCCAAGACAAACAGGGATTGTCAATCCCGATAGATCTATCCATAACATTCGCGCTCACAAAGATTGACGGTTCATGATAATTCGGGCAAATAGCAACTTGGGTTAAATCGGGACTTAGACCAAATCAGTAATGAGTAATTGTACTTGTATTCACACGTTTAAAATAAGCAATGTTCTCACCCCAAAAGATGATTTAAAACAGTAGAGTAGGGGCTATGAAAACTCACCTTGTCAGATAATCGCCTGGGACAGATAACGGTTCAATATACGTCAAAGAGACTCAGTCAAACACCTAAGTAATTATGACAAAGTTTGAGTTTACATTCTAAAAATACTAAATGCATGAACTGGTTAATGCAATTGGGACAGAAGGGTATGGTTGTTTATGAGTTAAAGCGTTGATTAAACCGTTGGTTCTAATGTGACTTTACAACTACAAGTATGTACAGGATTATTATGCGTCGCACTTATATTTATAAGTTTGTGTGATCTAAGGAAATATAAACATTATTTATAAGTTACCAGTTTTTATATTTATCGCGTTTATTTATTTACTTCGAAATCGTTAATTAATTTGTAACTATCAGATTTATATTTCACGGTTCGCTCGAGTATTCTTAGCGTTAAATAAGTTTTATAAACCGCGCTTGAATTTACTTACCGATTTTAAGGACTCGGTTTCGTTGTCACAAAATTTAAGTCATTAAAACGCTGTTTAGTATTTCACCCATCGAATAAACATTTTTCGTTAATGAACTTTTCAATCTTTTAGTTTCGGTGCAAGCGACTCAAGACATCGAAATAGATTTAATAAAATGAGTTTTGCACAAGTGACAAATAGAAGTCACATGTATTATTTTATAAAGCATCATGATATACATTTGGCCTTACACTTCTTGTTCTTTTCTGTTTTTCTGTTTCCCTGCTCACGACCCAACAGTGGGTTGACAACCACTGTTGTGGTGTCTTTGTCTTTCACCCACGCACCCATAACAACTTATATATAGGTTCTTCTCGCTACTTTGCATGGTATTATTTCTATAGAGAACATACGAAGGTCGAAATTTGAGTGATAGGGTGTTTCTCGCGGCTCTCTTGACTGCTCAAAATAGCAGCGGCATGCAGTGGAAAATACACTGTTTCGACAGTGGGGCTGCCCACTGTTGCCGTGCATGAGCACCATCATATGGGTCACGAGTTCATGAGGCCTAGGTTGCAAACCAACGAGCATATTGTGCTCGTCTCTGCGTGCTTCAAACAGCGGGCCAGCCGCGTGTGGCTTGACTCAGGTTAAGTGGGTACGTCCCTGGGTGCAAACCGAGACCACCACATATGGGTTCTACAACTAAGCATGAAACCTTGGGTATTGCTAGTGTTAGTGAGCCCGTGAGTTACATTACATGCGTGTTCTGAGTTAGTGAAGTTTCATTCAGGTTGTTTGTTCGTTTTCCATGCATGCCCCGTTATTATTTCATGTGTGAAATTTCCCGTGGTCTGCTATCTATTTTTTTAACGTATGTTACATTGTTTCGTTTACATCTATACATGGCACGACTACCTTCATTTCATGCGTGTTTATATGTGAACCTTGCATGGTTCTTATCATGCAAGTCGTGTACACGTCGTGAAGAAGAAAACCGAGGTTTGTTAACTACGAGTAATGACATATGAACGTTAATGTACAAGGACAACTTACCGAGGTCCGAGCTTGTTGGAAGATGGTGAGAAGGAAGAGATGGTGGTAAGATTTGAACTTGGCTGCTACTTCTCCTAAGGCCGACGCCTTCCACGAAAGTCTTTACTCAAATCGTATCGTTTAACTTTTGTTTTTCAATATTTAGTTGTGATAGAATAGCTAGTGCATGGTTCCTCGTTTTATACTCGTTTTGTGGGATAGATTACTGAAATATTGCATGTGAGTGAGTACTATACGCGTTGTTGAATCACAGTGAACTTTTATAATACTGTTAGCTATCATTTCTCTTTTGTAATACTATTAAAGAATATTACTATTTCCTACATTTCAATTGTATCAGATTGCATGATACGTATCATGTGAATGGAAAGTTTCAAATTGATAAAGTAGTAGGGTAGTGTGTGTAAGGACTAGTGATGATGATGTTCTATTATTTTGCATATGAATACATATCTAATATTAGACTTTCATGGCATATTGTTATTAAAGTTGTCATGTGAGTATGCATCTGATGTTGGATCCTATAAGTATATGTGTGCAGTTTATTTATCTTTGTTGAATTACTCAAAGTTATCATAGTTATAAATTTGAATGTTGGTGATTTTATAAAGTAGTACGAGTAAATAGTCTCGTTTCACCAATGGGAAATAAGTATGGTTTTTATCGTCGCGCGTTCTAAAATATCCTTTTAGACGTAGAGTAATAACGGCGATATTCGCGTGCAAAATAAATTTTTCCATGACAAAAGTAATGCATTGACGATCATAAGACGACTTCTCGTTGAATTTAATGGTAAGCTGGCAAACTTGCAGTACATGGCTTTTACTTAATGGAAAGAGAATTAAATTTTCTTACGGGGTGCCACAATCAATGAGGAAACCATAATGGGCCTTATTTATAGCATTTGGTTAAGGATTTTTGGACCAACGAGTCCAATAAGCCCAAATAAGCTCATCCAAGCTTATTAATAAGCCCAACTAATAAATATAACTTAAATAAGCTTAACAAGTGCTTATGTACCTTTGAAAACTGGATTGGACCTTTAAATGGTTTATTGGACCTTAACGGGTCTAATAAGGCCCAATAAGCTCATTTAGCGAAAATAAGCTCATCCGAGCTTATTTATGGGTTGACAACAACTTTTAGGACTTATTGGAAGTAATAAAACTAGTTGCCACTTGTTAGAACTTAAAAGGACTTACAATGCAATTTTTGTAAAGTTAAAGGACCAAAAGTGTAAATTACAAACTAGTGGGGCTAAAACTGTCAAGAATTGGATTTCTTATAGCTAGAGACTGTTTTTGTAACATTTGAAATGCTAGGGGCTGTTTTAAACATATAAGGACCTAAAATGTAAATTGTGTAAAGTTGGAGGACTAAAAGTGTAATTATGGAAACTTAAGGGTTTAAAATGTAAATAGTATACAGTTCATAAACCCAGGGGCTGTTTTGTAATTACAAGTAACTTAAGGGTATTTTGTAAATGAAAGTGATTTTTATAAACACTTAGCGAATCAGACGAGTTATATATTTATCAAATATCATAACGAGTTCAACCACGACTTAATAAATATGGATATTTATTAAATAAACGTTTATACGTATACTAGAACGTGGGAAATCTTATACCTTTCCAAGAGGTAAGTTCCATCTGTAGCTTTCCATCTCCTTCCTCCTATCCTGCTTTTCTTCTACAGAAGTATGGTTATATCTTGCTCAACATCCTCTAATTTTTCTTATCAGCACTTTGTTTGCCATTCAAAAATTACTTCCCAGAGGGAATGTAATTCAGTCGTGGATAAGATTTTTTCTATTCCTCATTAACCAGAGATCATATTCCCCTGGGTTAAGGATAGGAAGTTTTGCAGTCAGAGTTGTAGAAGTAGTTCATGCCTCTATCTATCACTGAGAGATAGATCTAGTAGAGATTTGTATTGTTTCTTCTTATTTCAAAAGTCTTCAACGAAACAAGCTCTGATACCATTTTTTATCCCAATAAATATATCTTTACCAACCTAAGCTTGAGTTAAGTTTAGTATCCTTGGATAAATCCAAAAGTACTAAGACTGAAACTTTGAGTATATGATATAAACTATGCGAAATCTAGTTTATACCACTAAGAAGAAATAACCAAATGGAACAGTAATGTATGTTTGACAAAACAGAAAATATAACCAAAACAATAAGCTTTAATATATTAATACGAACACTCTTTGATAGTGTTAGGGTTTATAACCTTGAAGCTATTAGAACTATGAGAAAACAGAAAATATAACCAAAACAATAAGCTTTAATATATTAATACGAACACTCTTTGATAGTGTTATGGTTTACAACCTTGAAGCTATTAGAACTATAAGAAACTGATATCTAAAACCATAACCTAGGATCTCCTTTTATACACCAAGGAGTCCTTTACAAGATAAGTACAAATCTTCTAAACTTCTAAAAGATATCAACATATCTTCTAATTATATAAGATATACACAATATAAGTCCATACAAAATCACAAAAGCCAGTTTGACTCTTCATCAGTACAAAATCTTTCATGCAGCATATAAAAGTTCTTTCTTCACCAGTATTAATTAGTAACTAGCAGTAACAAACATTTACTCTACCCAGTACTAACCAGTTAGCCACTGTAAGTGATATAATCAGAGAGCATTTACAAACTTTTTATGACTTGGCAGTACTAAGTGGTACAGACCGTTAAATTCCCACAGGCAGTCTTTCTGCTATTGTTTTTATATTCTTTCCAACCCAAAAAACAAACAACGAACCATCTTTGTCAAATCCTGGAAACTAGAAAACCACCCGATCTTCTTCATCAGGCGAAACGTTTGAACAAAGAATCCTTCGATAACGCTCAAAGACATTCCCGAAATAACTTCGAACCAAGAACCTTCGATAACCCGAAGAACTCTCAAGCAAGCACAATATTTTATATGTCGACCAACAAACGTAAAACCACACACTAAATAACACCCATAACTGAACAATGTATTAGATAACGCAAAGAAAAGAATTATGTACATAATCCTCACCCCCACATCTCTATTTATAAAGAATGAGGAGGAGAAAACAATTCCTTGACTAACAAGGAATGAACTATAATACGAAAAACCATTCACGTTCATTGCTATGCAACTCACGTAAAACATATTTTGCCTAGAAAACTTATTTAGCTAATCTTTCATATTAAACGCCCTAAACAATAGACAATAAAAATAATAATAACTCTAACAAAAAGAGGTAATGCATGTTTTGGGTGACAGATTCGGTCACACGAGACGTTTCCCAAAAGTTATCGACCATGACTTGCATTTTTCACAGTTATCATTATACTTCAGGGGCCAGCAAGAATTTGATGTTAATGGGCCCGAAACTAACTTGTATAATATATATATCTTCCATGGAGTGGGTTATCTGAAACAGGTTCACTGTTCACCTCCATGAATTGAATTACAAACTCAAAATGAAATTAACAGTGTTAGGTCTATAAACCTTAGTTACATATAAACCTTAAATCAATAAAAAATAATCTTGTCAAAAAAAAATTACATAAATAATTCACTAACCCAGTATCCCCGCTTTTGGCTTAATGATTAAATTCCTTAATCATACTTTTCCATTTTAACATCTCTTCTTCAAACATAAAAATGTTGTTCTAAATGATATGAACGATAGAGAAAAGTGTTTCATAATTATATGAAACGATTAAATACTTGCTCGACAAATTAAGCAAACGACGGTGATGGATTCATAAATCTATGTTGAGGAGAGTCGGAAAAAAGTCGAGTAAACTTTTCTATTCTTAGTGATAAAACTGTGCATATTGTAAAGTTGGGACACACATATATGTTTGTCATCTTATTACATAAATATTTATTATACAAAACAACTAAAACATTATTGAAAAGGAAAAGTAAGAATTAAAAAATGAAAAGGAGCAAATGTATTGCTAGAGAGTTAAAACAAGTAAAATAATTGTGAGGGTAACATAAAATAATAAAGTAAAAAGTTCTAAAAAACAAAACCATGTTACACTAATTCTCTCTCTCTCGCTCTACTATCTTCTCTCTCTTCTCTCTACTCTCTCTTCTTCCGTGTAAAAAATGCAGTGGAGGAGAAGGAATATATAATTATTACCACGCCTTAAAAAATGAAACCTGTAACTTTTCTAAAGCAAACCTGAAAATCCTAACGAAAACACTAAACAATAGTTGGCTCGATCAACCTACAATATGAACTAGTTGAGTGAGTTAGAGGTGGTCGAGCATCCGCCAACCACCCTACTGACCCCTCCTCTATTGAATATAATGTCCTAATAAAGTTGTTTTAATATAGAAAGTGTGACGATTCCGATGATCAAGTCGTATAGTTTCATCTCATAGACTATTTTTTATCCTTTTTGAAAATAAAGATATTATAAACTACATGCTAAAAAGTACAACCACTAGGCTCCAAGACATATAACTAACCAACAAAATACAAAACAATGATAAAACACTGACACTATTGATCTAACATATCAATAAGGCACTAAATCCACTTAGACCGAGAAAAATAATTTCTCAGAACCCTATTAGATCACACCATATGTTGAACAATTTGAAGAATATATTTGTGCAAACAGAGGAAGCCTCCTCTAATAATAGATATGGTTCCTTTAAGCCTAAAAAAACTTCAAATAAGACATAAAGAGATAACATGTAATAACTTCTAATGATTGATTTAATAACGAAGGCATCTTTTACCAAATTTAATTTTTATAACCAAGTGACCATGATCTTGGGGTAGAACGAAAGAAATACTCTCTCTATTCAACCTCATTGCATAGGAATAATCATAATGTAAAATGCCTCGACACCATAAGTATTCTCTAACAGGAAAGTCGTCCAATGCAACTCTCTTCATGCGCAAGTATTAACTTTAGACAGAACCATGAAATCCAAATGAAGTCATATTGATTAGCTGCATTGACTAACACTGATTTTTGAACAACTGAAAATAGATACCCCGTCGTATTTTCTTTGGAATTTTTAAAATGTCGTACCCATTTATCTTCATTTTTAGCGTCAATGACAATCTTATTTTGAACAACTAAAAAATATTGTAGTATTGTTTATAGATCAGTCGTCGTCATTCTCAAAAGACCTTTGGCTCAAAGCATGTGTGGGTAATGTCAAATATTAATCTATTGACATGATGTTACCTTTTTAAGCGCATATGTAGATGATATGAGTGATGTGTTTTAGTTAAAAAGTTAATAATGGTCGTATTGAAGATATTAAATGAGAAAATTAGACATTAATAGAAAAAAGCAACATAACTCTACAGTTGTCAATAATACATGTCTGATGCTTTAAAATAAGTTATTATCGAGGGCGCCATTTCTTTAAACATTTATTTCTCCATCTAAGGTTAGGGAAGAACCTGACAGAAAAACCAGTTTTTTGATTTAGTAAAAAGTAAAAACTAATTTTAAAAATCAAATATTAAAAGTTACAAAACGTTTAGAGGGTAAGGTGCACTCGGCATCCAATTGAACATTGGGAATGTTATCGGCAAAAAAAATAATACCACCAGCACGCCATTGTCAGGTCATACTACACCGACACTTTTAGCCATTCGGTTCACTTATGCCATTGGTATTTTTGTTTTTTTATGAGTGAGTGGGGTATTTTTTGTAGTATTTTTGTGGGACTTATAACATGTTATTAATATTTTTATTGAGAGGGTGTTTTAGTTATTGAAGTATTATTAGAAGGATGATGAGTTAGCGTTAAGGTGACACAATAACTTGTTATTACACCTTAGTGGGTGTTTGGGAGTGCGTTTCTAAATAGATTATCAGATTATTTCGGTATGAAAACGCAATTAATCAATTTTGTAGAAACTAGAATGGGGGTTGAATAGTTTACCAGTTAATTGGCATTTTAAAAACTTTGTTTGTAAAAACGTTTGATTCGAGTATATGTGATATCAACCAACGATATGCACAACCAGTATATCTAATCTACTTACAATTCAATCACAATACAAGCAATAAATAAGAAACGTAAATAAAAGATAAGAGATAGAACAATCAAACCACAACACCGATAATTATAGTGGTTCGACTACGAAGCTCTTCTTCGCCCTACTCCACTCCCCGAGTATCCGACTCGAGATTTCACTATGTCAACAAGCTCCCTTCAGGCGGAGAAAACCGTTTACACGTCGCTTATATAGTTTATAGACACTAAGCTAAATGTCGAGTCCTAATCTTAGCTAGAACGAGTCTACACCTTCATTAATGTATTTTAAGGACTAAAATACTAACCGACACTCAATCAACACTTCCGGATTTATACACTATCCGGATTTACACAATCACACAAGATCAAAACAATAAAGGTTTGGATCTAGAAGAAGATAGAAGAAATCACTAATCTATAACACTTCGTTTCTTGGTGAATACGAGTGTTCTTCTCTTGCACTTGATAGAAGGAGGAAGAAGAAGATATTGGATCACTTGAAACAAGATTAAACTATGTTAGTGATCAAGAGATTTAGAGAGAGAAAGGGGATTTTAGAGAGAGAAAGAGATTTGAAAAATCTGTGCAAAGAGGTCTGAAAATATGCAAGGAATAGTGTAGTATTTATAGCCAGGAAATGGTAACGTCTCCTGGAGGCGGTCCCGGCGGTCCCAAATATATCTGTGGGCCGTCCTGCTTATCAGGGGGCCGCCTCTAGGCAGACGCTCCCATTTTTGTCCTGTAGTGGGGATGGTAAAATCTAGTGTAGGAGGTTCCATTTTGGGAGGAAAACTAGATTTGAATTTTTATATTTAATTAAAACATTTCTTAATAAATGAAAATATTTTGTGTATTTTTATTTTGTAAAAATACTTTTGTAGAAATGTAAGGTTTAAGAAAAATTATTTTTTTTATCACTAATCATGTTTAATGATTTGTTTATACATACCTTAAGTGATTTACGTCGAAATGGAAGTTTACGATTAATAACGTGTAAACGTTTATTTTTATCGTAGATATTTTTATATTTTATTATCTTCAAAACGTAGAGGAGTCGAAAAATATAAATAAAGTTTTTAGACATTATTTGTATTAACAATCCTCCCTTTTTGATGATGACAAAATATATACTCATTTACATAAAAATAAAAATTTCAAGTTATTAAATAGTTTTGATCCATTTCTCCCCCTTTTTGTCGAAGCCAAAAAGGTAGATCGTCGAGTATGAGAAGAGAAGAAATTGACGATGCTAAAGCTCCCCCTTGATGTATACTTCCCCTTGTTTGGGGCACCAAGGGATCGAGCTATGGTCAATTGCTACAAAAACGAGTTAGAAGCACAAGTGCAAGAAATATTTCTAACTAGTAGCAATATTACAACAAATATATATATATATATAAAGGTATGGCTTAAGAGAAAAGAAGTGGCTACCCACAAATATGTATGCACATCACCTCGTAATACTAATAAACTAAAATAAGTCATTCATTCATAACCATAGGATAAATTCATACTTGAAAAGTATGAATATTATAAGACTAGAAATTAGATAAAGTAGACATAACATAAAGAGCCATCCTAAACTAGAGCTATACTAGTTGATTCTTGATGTCTAGGAGATGTTTTAACCAAAGGATGGGTGGTCATTAACATAGTAGTGATAGAGGAGAGGTTGGTGAGGCATTGTTGGGTGGAGCATGACCTTGAGTTGGTGAACGAGTGAGGAGGGACTCAAGCCGATGAATGTCAGCTCGTAACTTATGAAAAAGAGTACGGGTGTACATGTAACAATGACAAAAACTGGAATGAAATGTGACTTGTTCATTTGTGGTGGGGTGAATTATGGTTGTTGATGGTGAAGGTGGCGACGAAGGAGTTTGCGTAGAAGCATTTGCTACACGTTGAAGTTCGGTTTCAATGATGTTGGATAGGTGATGAAGTTGATTTAGTTCATTAACAATTTGCTCCCTAGTTTGATTTGGTGGTTGAGTGGTTGGAGATGTAGGATTGGCAATGTTTGGAGAATGTGGTGGCAAAATGTTAGGTGAAAGAGGAGGTGAAGGTGGTAGAAGAGTGTTGTGTCTCCAAGTGTCTATTATAGACATTCGGTGTCTTCTTGAGTAGTCGAAAGAAGATTTTCGAGAAGAAGACATGGTAGAAGAAGAAGAGTAGAAGAAGAAGTGATAAGATGATGAGGAATGAAGAAGATAGAGGTTTATATAATAGGATTGGAGAAGAAGTTTAAGAAAATCATGGTGTTGGGTGATAGAGATTCCAAAAGTTGTTTGGCTAAACAAAGAAAGTCCAGCAAAGTCTAGTGTAGGGATGGTCAAAGATATAGAAAAAGAGGGAGCAGTAAAAAGTTCATGACCACTGGGGGCGGTCCCGTAAATGGGAGGGCAGTCCTAGATATATGAGGGGGCCGCCAGTTATTTACTGGGGCCGTTTTCTGAGGGTTATGAAATTTTTTAGAATTCCTTGTTTTTCTATTTTGTGCAGAAAAGAGAAGGCTAGAGAGGGTTGTGTTTCAATAACTCCTATTTCCCAAGAATCAACTAATTTAGTTAAGTACCAAATAAAATGAATAATCTAGCCTAATTCCATTATGCAATTAAGATAATACATATTGAGCAAGAAGAAGCATAAGATATAGTTAAGAGAAGTTATACACGTACTAAAATATGTCATAATAATATCTAGTTAAATTCTACAGACAAAGTTGTCCTAACATGTAATCATGTTATATTTGATTCTTATGCAACATCTAATTTACTTATGATGATTATGATGGGCACACCGAACATCTTCCTGAATTTCCTCATTTGAAAGGTTAGATAGAGGATTCATTTTTGTTGGGTGAGAGATGTATTTATGATCATTTAGGGAGTACTCGGTTAGTTTGTAGAGGAATTTTGAGAGTAAAAGACCGTATGGCAAGATGCCATTAGGGCGATGCTTGAAATCATTTATTCGATTTATGATAAAGTGAGAAATTTTGAATGAGGTGGAAGAGGTTATGCAGTAGAGCATATAAGCTTCACAAGACGACAAGTGATCTTTGTCAATATCAACGGTGCACATAATGTTCTCGCGAATAAGAATATGTGCCGTTTTTAGATAATGACAAATCTCTTCAGTGAAGAGATTACATGGATCCTCAAATTCGAACTTGAAGCCGTTCAGACGCTTTTTAGTGATGTTGTAGACTATTGAGGTAGGATGAACTAGTATGGTATAAAGAGGATCTTTGGTTGGAGAAGAGTTATGATGAAGAATAGACTTAAAAGACCATTCATTGTTATAAAAACAATGTCCTTCAAAAGGAAGATTAAGTAGTGTTCCAAAGTCTCTAAAAGACGCAAATGTTCTTTTTCATTTATTTCAAAGAATATGACCCAGAGATCATCAATTAAAACAAGTTCGAATGTTTGATAAAATTCGATTATAAATTTTGGATAAAAATTTCCACTTAAGTGGAGGAAGGGGTTTAGTCCTACTTTGTGAATAATCTCTTCCAAGTTTTCTTTAGAATCGAGTGTTGTATCAACAATTCTACCTTCATGAATTGGCCGATTAGATATTTTT
Source organism: Tanacetum coccineum (assembly GCA_026074375.1). Taxonomy (NCBI): domain Eukaryota; kingdom Viridiplantae; phylum Streptophyta; class Magnoliopsida; order Asterales; family Asteraceae; genus Tanacetum; species Tanacetum coccineum. The sequence continues at coordinate 5,548 of BQNB010082300.1, read as the reverse complement.
AGAGATAACATCTTTTAAAAGGATGGTGTGTATAGGGTTTTGTTGTAAGGATTTACTCATCAATTGTATGCATCTTCTTTACCTAATCACTAATAATAGGATTTTAGTATGTGTCGTTCTCAATTTTTTGATTGCCTTTCAAAAAGACGTCTAGTGTGTGCCTATATGCAACAAATGTGGAGTTGCGCCTAACTCGACTCTAAATCAAAACCTAAGAGTTAACCCAAACGCTCCTTTTTTCACTTTTGCTCATCCAAACATGTCGAAAATATTCATTGATTAAATATTTCGAATGATGTTCATGAGATCATTATGCATGAATGTGAAAACGTTTTTAGTGTGTATTAACAATGTATTAAAACATTTTTATGGTGTTCGTAACGTGAAGAATTTCGAGAACAAATTGGGGTTTTGTTCATAAAGAAAATCTTTATCAAACACACTCAATTATGCAAATCATAAGTCTACGGGAAGCATATTAGTTATACATTGTGTTATTATAGTTCTAATTGCACAAAAACACAAGAAAAATAAAAATTCCTAATTTTTTTGTTTTGTGTTTAATTGAACCCTAGACTCAGATTAAGTAGAAAATAGATGAAATGACTTATAATTGATGATTTTTGAGATGTTAGAAGTGATAATTAGTGTTGATTTAATCTTCAATTTTAGTTATTATGGATGATTTTGAGATTTGT
>BQNB010082298.1:0-29370 GCA_026074375.1 Tanacetum coccineum | reverse complement strand
AATATCTTTTGTTATCTTTATCTTCTTAAGGAGATTTTTCAGAATCTTAATCTTTTGATATCTTTGACCAAATCTTCCATAATTCTCTACCAGCTTATAGAATTCTTTAATGACGATTCTGATCCTTTTGTTTTATTCTTTTATTTATTTTGTCTCATCAAATCAAGAAACCCAATAATCTTCCCCTATTTGATGATGACAAAACAAACAAAGTCGTGTACGAACTTTATCATAAAGCCAAAGATTCCCCTGAAGTTGAGATCATAGATCTCCCTGAATGAAACAAAACTTCCCCTTAATTCATATTTCCTTTGTAACCTGCTCATATCACCACACATAATAAGCTGCAAATCATATCTATGTAATCTTCTTCCCCTTTTTGTCATAATCCAATAGGGGTCTTGTGAAGATAAGCAACTTGAATCTTTACAACTATAAACCATATACTACACTACTAATCTAGCCTTCTAATGTCTTAAATTACCCTTCATGACGCATAATAAGAATAATGAATTCAAGACAGTAGAAACTTAAACTAGCAGTAGTAATAAACAACTAGCAGTAGTAATGAAACCTTTTACCTCAAGTGGTTGTTGATCCCTTTTTAACAGATCTTTGATTAGCTTGTTAAAGCTTTAGTTATCTTAGATAGATCTAAAACAACTATGATAGAAACCTTGAGTAATATATAAAGATTATGCGGAATCTAATCTTTATACACCAGAAGAACAATAAAGCAATGTAATAGTAATACAAGATCTTTCTCTTAACTCACAATATATTAAATGATTTACAAAACAACTATATGTTTTGCCTAATAGCTATGACTTTTCTATGTATTGATTGATGTTTTTCTAACTATGTCGTAGGGTTCCTTTTATACACTAAGAAAAACCCTAATGGGCTTACAAAATGCGTTAAGTGATCATGCATATCTATTCCTAATATATCTCATGCATATCACATAAGCAATACTAACTTCTTATACTAACAGTACTAATAAACTAACTAACAGTACTAATAAACTACATTTTGTATTGGCAGTACTAACTATAACTAACAGTACTAACTATAACAACTAGCAGTACCAATGACAGTTTATTTTCTTCAATCTTTAGTATCAGCACAAATCTTCAAATAGCAGTACTAAGTCCTTTCATCAGTATAAACTTGTAGAAGCCCTTAATTCCCAACAATTGTGTTTTTGGTTAAAATCGGTATTTCTAGTTATTATAAATTTAAAGCTTGTGAATACATACATCACCCACACTTAAGGGTTTGCTTGTCCTCAAGCAAATTAAAGAAAAATAAAATCCACATGATGCACAAGAATGATTAGAAAAATGCGATGTAAATCTATCAAGTACAAGTACGAGATAAGATCCGTCGTTTTAGCTTTTTGTGAAAAACCGAGATGTTAGACAGTACCCAAAGGTTTGATTACTTGATTGACATTTCTAAGCACCTCACAAAAAAGGAATGAAATGTAATTCACTCAACACTCATTTATTTAGGTGGTGGAGTATATAATAGAAATCATACTCATAGCTAGGCCGTAACCAAATTTATTACCATAGGCTTGTACAAGAAATAAAACTCCATCGACGTGGCGTAAGCACCAAGTGTACACATCTAAAGAGGACTTTTATTAGGTTGTAACGTTTAGGCTTCGGTAATAAAGGGTATGGATTAGGCATGAGATTCTTTTTTAGGGTGGAACACAAGAACATATAAGTCAAAAGTCTAAGTCCTAATCGTTCCAACCAAACCGCAAACCCATAAATAATTATAGTTACCAATTTATTCCTCCTTCACATATCGATCACTATATATAGCACGTCTTAGCACATTGGCTAATCGATATCTAAACATACTTCATCTTCCTTAATATAGCACATTGGCTATAATTCTCATCACATTTATTTTCTTTTTTTTGATGACTTATTCTTTTTTTTATACATCAAACTCCACCACACTTCGCATAAGCATACACCACAAAAAATACATAAACAAAGCGGGCCCTCTTCATCATTGTCGGAATGGCACACACAAATGGCAAAGTGTGGCTAACTAATAATCATAAAAACGATCCAACATACCAAGCAACTAGCAACCCACCGTTTAGACTTTGACAAAGGGTTAGGCTATGGTTTAAAGTTAATAATTTTTTTAGTGGATGTAACAAAACGAAAAGAACGGCTCGGAGGTGTTCTAAGGATATCTAGAACTAAAAGTGACTACTAACAATTGGGTATTTGGGTTAAATCTAAAGGTTGCCTATTTGTCACACGAATACACTTATATCACACAAGTGTGATCTCACTGTGGTCTGGTAATGATTTACAAGCACAAATTCTAGAATAAATAAAATCACCGGCACACTCATAGCAAAATAATTCAAGCATAAAAGATGTATGCCATATATGAAATAGGCTCAAATCCTTTCAATTTAGTGGAAAGGCTATAACACGTGCTAGCAAATGCTATCGATCCTAAAATGGATTGCAATATTAACCGGGACACATCTCAAATTTTTTAAAATTATAGTATTTTACCAATGGATTGATCCAGCTATTCTAATATATTATCCTATAAGAGTGAAATCAACTAGATCACAAGGGCAAACAAATGTTACAATTTTTTTTTAAATTGGCCACAAAAAATTAGAAGTACTAAAATCGGTTTCTTTTTTTCCTATATACTTTCCCCATACACTTCCGTTTTGCATTATCCTCAATGTGAATAATAAACTTCAAAGTATGAAAAATAGGGAAAATAAATAAATTGTCCAAGAGAAATGAAACTCCTCGGGTAATGAAATCACGATCGAACTCCATATGATAAATGCTACGCAAAAGATAACATAAGCGTATAAGATCAATTGATTTTACCTCCTTGCATCCTCCTCCATTACCTTCTGCAATTATTCACACAAGACAAAACAAACAAACAGAATGCACACAATAATAACCTATTAAACATCACGAGCATGTAACACCCCCATACTTATGATTTTTCCAAGTTTGAAAACAGTTTTTTTAAGGGTGTACATATTTATTCAAAACTGAAAATAAAATAATCAATTAAAAAGCTCGAGTTTCCTCCTGAGAAGCGCTTAATTTATTTTTGAGTCATTAGCTAGACTTTTCCTTTGGTTTTAGGATTATTTGATGATACGGTTCAAATGGGGAATTTAAGTTGGGTGCAAAGATAATGATAAACGTTTTCTTTGCAAGGAACCGCTTTTTCATTCAGCTTCCATTCTTTGTTGGGTTCCTTTGGCATATCATTGTCTTTCTTCTTCTTCTTTTTCATCCTTTCGGTTCCAACGCCATCAATTGATTTTAACTTATTGTTACCAACATGATTTGACGATACATCTTTTTCAAACACCTTCTCTTTTGTTAAACTTTGAGCGTATAGGATATGCATTGTGCAATCCTTGAGAAACGGTGATACGAATGGAGAGTTATAATTAATTGGATTTCGGTTTGGCATGGTTGAAATAGGCTTGATCGCATCCTTCTCGATAAATTCAATATCACCCTTGTCGTTCTCATTTTAGATTGAGGGTGGTTTATAGACAAATTCATGTCTCGGTTTGGTATTTATGAAACGAGGAAGGAATTTAATACGCACGATTTTCTCAAGATACCGAAACTACCTCCTTAAGTTTTTTATTATCGCTTGGTGGTTCCTTGATCCTTGATTTATTTGACGTTCTAATTCAACCACCTGGTTCTTCATACGTTTATTTGCTTCCGTCTGCCTAGTCATCTACTCTCTTATCATCTCCTTTGTTGAGGTTTTAGGTCTTTTGAAATATCGTGATGGATGTGGCATTTTATTTTGTTGTCGGGATTGAGGAAAGTGATGGTTTGGGTTATGGTTTAAATAGGAGTACAAATTTCTAGAATTTTGGTCATGATATCCTTTGTGATATCCTTGGATGTAATTCGCTTCCATGGGATCTCACATCAGCGTGTCATCACTCATGTAGATTTGTGAATTATGGTTGTCTCTACGACCATCTCGCATTTCTTTGAGCTCTTTCCCGATGAGTAAGAATTCAGAATCAATATTTTTGGCAAGAGCTTCCAATTTCTCTGTTAATATTTCATGACTGACATTGATGTTGCTCCCACCAGTGGAAACAACGGTTTTTGGTTTGGGGCGGTTTTGGGAATCACTGAGAAATCGAGTTTGAGAAGGACTTTGTCCTCGAGGATTTTGAAAGCTTCGTTCGGACTTTTGTAGAGGAAGATTCCTCCGACGTTGAGAAATCCTTGTGTTGGATCGTCTAAACCACAATAGAATATTTGAATTATGCTCCTTTGGTTAGACCGTGTCTATAACAAGTGTGAAGCATTTCTTTCATGCGAAGCCAAACATCAACGAGAGTTTCAAGATCGAGTTGGTGAAAGTTATGAATGTCATTTAGGAGATGTTTAAACTTTGCAGGAAAAAAGTATCGGCTTATAAAAGCTTCTCTCAATTCATTCCACGAAGTAATTGTTCATTCATCTAATTCATTCAACGAAATCTTAGTTTCTCTGGATAATTGATATGCTTGTCGTGTGTAGGTAATATTTGTATTCAAGTTTTACTATTTATATTTTGTCGACTTTACCTATTAACTAACACTAACAGGCAGTGTACCCGATCAGTTATAGGTTCGTTGGTAAGTAGGGTGCCAATCACTATGTGCGAACGCTAACTCTTAAATCTATCAGTATTTTAGTGATCTAATTAATCATAATTAAATCTATCTAAACTTAAAATAACGCAAAGGGGGGGTTTTCATCCTGAGAGACTGGCACTAGTTTTGATTTAATATAATCTAAATGAGGCAGTTAACACACACAAACAGATAAACAAACGATAAAGAAGCGGTCTAGCACAAATGTATAGAAAAAGTATTAGCCAGTTTAATATAATAAAATGCGTGAATTGTCTATGTGTGCAATGATTGTATTACTTTGTTGGTGTTATATCATTCCCTGAGTCTAGGTGGTTCTTCTCCCTAAACTTTATTAAGTTAATCCTGTCATAGTTAACCTAAATTCTCATAAAGCATACATACATCGATTATAATTTATCTAAGAGACAATACTGGTGAATACTGAAACCTAGCTCATCAAGGCTTTAACCACTCATGTTCAATCGTTATATATATGCTGGTAGTCTATGGTCCATCGTGGTCCAAAGCAAGGCCACAAATTGTTATTTGTAATCCTAAGTCACCACTTAGTCTACCACTCTTTAAACCAGAGGAGCACTAAGGGCTTAAATTTGTGATCCTATACTCCAGAGTCATATATATAAGTTGTATGTATTATTTATCCCAGACTCTAGTCTACTTGGTATGTAAAACTAGATCCAATTGAATGATAAATGATACTTTAATCAAACATAAATAAATATCAAGTGATAAACATAATCAACATGCAACAAATAGTAAACAATCATTATAGACAAACCAAAAATTAAATTATCATAGACGTGGCTAATACCTAAATGTATTAGCCCATAGTCATTATAACAAAACACAATATCATATATGAACGATTAAAGTAAAATAACGATACGATTAACCGACCGCGTATAGCATAGTATTGAGATTACAAGAGTTTTCCTATGACTTGAAGCTCTTTATTGACCTTTTTATGCTCCTAAATTCATCTGATATCGTACTTGGTGGTTAAAAGCTTATAAAACTCGAGTTTAGGGTTCTGTATTTATAGATTCTGGAAAAAGGTCGATACGCCGTATTCAAAGGGTTCGATACGGCGCATTACGTAACTTAGAGTGGGCTCCACGATTATAATATTTTGGAATATTTGATGATCGCTTCCCTATACAGCGTATATGGTCTTCTAAATATAGAGTATTGCTTGAAATCATGTTTGCTTTAAGTGTTGACCAAGGTATCATATACAACATATCTGATGAAGTGGATACGGCGTATTCTTCAAAGTCAGACAATGGTGTTGAATTCATCTAATTCTTGTGATATGGAGTATATGTCTAGAATGATACGGCATATTGGTTATCATAATCAATAGACTTTCTCATATTTTTTGTTTATGCTCCAAAACACGTGCTTTTTAGCTAACTTTTACCAAATACTCGATAATTACTGTAATTAATAAATATAATCGATTAAGTACCAATTCTTATATAAAAGAATGTAAAATGAGCAATAAAGATGGGATAAATGATGCTATAAAATAAACGTTATTTGATGTCATCAAATATCCCTCCACTTGAATCCTACTTGTCCTCAATTAGAGTTTTGAAATATCATATGAAAATGTATCCCAAACCAAAGTCTATGGTTTTTCCTTTAAGCATTTTTTTGTTTAATCACTAGCACACAACCTAACACCTCACGAAATAGGAAACAAAATCACTCAAATCACTCAACTAATCGATGTGGTAACATTTAGTAGTTCGCTCAATTGCTCGGTCATGGCGAGTATTCTATCATAAGCTTGGCAAGGATACACATCTCCACCACTAAAGCTAAGGAGTAACAAATCTAAAAAGATAAATTGGGTTAAATGATAAGGTTTAAGGGTTTGATCATTCTTTTTAATCTCTATTGATACCAATATTCCAGAAAGGGCGACAAAACCACAAATGCACGCCCAAATCCATGACCGCGACACTTGTGATTGCTCACTCCCTAAGTCAAATAAGCTAAAGAATAGGACCAAGTAATCTTTACCAATAGTACTACACCAACAAAGGCGACAAAACCACACATACACAGTCAAATCCATGAATGAGACACATGTGATTGCTCACTCCCTCATTCGAGCAAACCAAAGGTCAAGATGAAGAATGATATAGGCTAGGGAATAAGTAATCATTTACTAATAGTAATACACCAACAAGGGCAATAAAACCACACATACACATTTAAATCCATGAATGAGACATATGTGATTGCTCACTCTCTCATTCGAGTAAAATCAAAGGTTGGGGATTAGCATGGGAAACATATATAATTAGTATAAATAAAAGAGCAAAACAAAAAGATTATGTCCAAACAAATAAGGAACAATGTTGCTAGCAACTTTCCTGACCATACCCATGAAAAAGACACAAATCATAGACTAACTCACGCTTTAACACAGGAAACTCACGCTTTGGTAGACACGAATTACACTCGTAGATGTCTTGATCATAGATCAATAAAAACCAACCTTAGTTGGCGTTCCCTTAACGACCAACTCCCAATCATTCATAATATAATATATACAACAATAGGGGCGATATCTACCACTTGATACAAAAAATACATAGTTGGTTTATATTACGTACCAACTCTAAATAATATACAACAAAACTTTACATCGTTGGTTTATGGCACGTACCAACAAATAATCGATCCATATAAATAATAAAATCAGCTAAGTTTAGACGAACCGATTATCTCACAGACCTCTCCTTTTTTTCTCATACATTTTATTTGTATTTTTTTATCATAAATAGAATACGAAATTTGGTGTAAAATTTCACCACTTCAAGATCATGATAAATCTGGATAATTAATATCCGATCATAATTGTGAATGTAGTAAACATACGGAAAATAAAAATACACTACTTTCACATTCCCATTGCATTGTGCAATCTCCCGACCTAACCAAAGATAGAAAATACGCACACAAACACAGGAAATACATACTTTTACACCAAAGCAACTAGCAACTTAGGGACTTAATCTACGGGGTAGGATAAGGTGTAAAGGTGTAACGAAATAAATATTTGGTGGTGTAAGAAACGAAAGGAATGGCTCAAAAGGTTTTTCTAGGGGTATCTTACTCTAAAGATGAGAGTAAACAAAAGGGTTTATATGGGGGTTAACTAACCAATGTGGTTAGTTAATATCACAATATGTAAAGGTTTTTTGGTGTAATCCTAAAAATTTACTAATTTAGAAAGGTCACTCCATCTATATAAAATAGTACTTATTATGGTGGTCTTGAATAGTATACCAAGCTAAGTTTTAAAGTTTTCTACAGTCACCGGCACACTCATATTTTTATGAAATTTAGGTAAAAATTAGGAAACGGAATAGGCTTAATCCTCACAATATGGAAATAAGGGTTATGTGTGCGGTTTATGCAACTAATAATCTCACAAAAATTTGCTAAAATTTATAAAAATTTAGGCAAATTATTGTGAAAATACGAACAAGTAGTGTTCTAATTCTCCTCCCCCAATTGAGATATACCACGCCCACATTGTATAAATATAACATGAAAAAAAGGACATTAAAAATTAGAACATAAAACTCCCTTTAGATTTGCTCGGTATGATCCTTTATGTTGAGCATGCGAGCAATTATGTGTGTTATGAAAAAGTGTCTGAATACCAGCATGACTACAACACACATAAGATACCAGAATATATGTACTCCACCAAATTCGTCCATCATGTTTCAGTATGTTCATGTCTAAGTCATAAAGAAAACATTGCAATCGTATCTACTAATAATCGTCGGTTAGGAAATAAAATAAAAACCTAAAACGTACAAGAAGTCGATACGTTGTGTCCATGTTGCTGGAAATGCTGTATCAAAATCTATAAAAATAAATCCTAATACGTGTTAGAGGTCAAATACGTCGTATCAAAAATCTGAATACATCGTATCGACAAGTCTGGCAAAAAAGTTTTAAAGTGCAGAAAATAAAAGTTATAACGTCCAGGAAGTACGATAGGCCGTATCTATGGAATTGGATACGCCATATCGACAACCTAGGAAGACAACTCAATACGAAATTGAAAACTACATTTCGGGTTGTCTCCCGGCAAGCACTTTTGTTTACAGAAAAGTCTTTAAGTTAAACTTCCTTCAACTCAGTCCATCTCGTGCATGCTTACTTGTCCACTTGTAAGCCATGCAATCGTCTTCTCATCTTTAATGTACTCGGGTCCTAAATTCAACACTCCTTTGTAGAAATCTTTTTACTTTTGATATAGGTGTGACTTTCCTTCCAGGTTATCACTGCACTTACCTTAAGCAACGAGCGAATTTTGTTGCATTCCTCGTTAGAGAGATGCTTAAACCTTGGATGCGTCCTCGCCATTTGATAAGTCACAATGTCATTACCATTGCAGATGGTGATAAATCCATCAAAGCGTCTCGCTTCAACGCATACTTCCCTACAAAATGGCTTTCCAACAATGACATCGCCCATATCTTTATCATGGTAAACGTCTATGTTTTCTACAACTGCAAAATCTGTTATAACTGAAAATTTTCCAATAAAGATAGGTACATTTATAAAAGCTCCAACAACATTTTTCCTTTTATATTCAATTTTATTTTTCATTATTGAATTGTAAATTTTTTTGGACATGACATTAATTGATAAAATGGGGAATAAGTTGGCATTAACATGTTCATAGCCTATCATGCATGAAAACTGTATATTATAAGCACAATTGTCTTTGATTTTTCTATCGTAGTCGCAAAAACTAGGGTATTCATCAATCTTTTCAACCATCACATTATCATCCCGCGTTTTGACTATATCACCATTAAGTTCATCAATAACTTGTCCTTCCTCAATTGTGGGACCTAGGTCCTCTACTTTTTGATTTCTCCTAAGCTCCCATGGTTCATTCAGATCATTTAGGTCAATATAGTCTCCATACACGGGGTCTAGTGATCTATTTAAAATTAAAGCTTCTCCCATTATCCTAGCTTCTAAATCAAGCTCCATTCGTTCTCTTAGTCCTAACACATAAACTTTCTTAATTATGTTACTAGTAGGATTATCACTCTTAAACACTATTTTCTCATCCTCGACTCTTAAAGCGATTTTTCTTTCAAACACATCAATCTTAGCATGAGCGGTAGACAAGAATGGTCTTTTGAGGATCAAGGGAACTTTAATATCCTTGGGCATATCTAAAACAATAAAATCTACTGGGAAGACAAACTTATCAATTCCTACTAATATATTTTCTGCTATACCCTTGGGACGTTTTATTAATCTATCAACCAATTCAATTATTAATTTAGTAGGAGCTAATTCCCCTAGACCTAGATTGGTAAAGGTCAAATAAGGCATAACACTAACACTAGCTCCTAAGTCAGCTAAGGCTTTTTCAAAACAAATATTATTAATATTGCAAGGTATAGTAAAACTCCGCGGGTCTTTTTCTATCGGAGGTAGAGCATCATCAAGAATCGCCGAGTCATGCACGTTCATTGATGCTTCGATTTGATAACCCATCCTCAGCCTTCCCATAAGCACCCTTTTCAAGTTTGTAGCAGATTCCTTTCTATTTATCAATCCTCCTAGTACTTCCCTCTCTTCATAACTATCATCAATCAATCGACTAGGAAAAGGAATAATTGATTGATTTGGCTCAAAAAATTGCATTTTGTTTTGTAAGCTCGATACGGCGTATCGCGTGGACTCAATACGGCATATTGAGGATGTTTCAGCTTCAATAGTAGTTGAGATCGACTTGACATGGTCTCTCGGGTTTGTTTTAGTTGAACCAGGAAGACTTTCAGATCCCCTTTCTTAAAGTACCTTACTCATGTGCCCGATTTGAATCTCTAGTGCTTTGATTGAGGCTTCTTGATTTCTGATTGCAGCATCCATTGAAGCTTGAATTTCCTTAATCAAATTAGAGTTTTCATCATGTCTTTTTGCAGATTCAGCCATAAACTTGCTTAATGATTCTTCTATTGTTTGTGTTCGCTCTTGATACGAAGGATTTCCATTATCTTTTTGATAGAATCTCGAAGCTGCTCTATTTCTTCCTCCTTGGGGGAATGGTACTCTAAATTGAGTGTAGTATGCTTCTTCAAGTGTCTTTTTGATCAGCTTTTTAAATCAACACCTTTATATATATAATAATATATAATAAAATATATATAATAAGGATAATCTAAAAATAATCAATGAAACCGAGAGTAGTATGATATGATATTCCCGGGTCGTTTATCCCCAACGAGGAGCGAATTGGAAAGTCGAAAGTTGGTTTGAATTACGATGCTTGAATGGAAAAAGATTTGGATTTTGTTTTTCTAATTAGAATGCAAAAACAATTAAGGAAAACCTAAAAACGAAAGCTAGAATGAGTAAATCCTAAAACGTGGACGGGAGAGTAAAAACGTGAGTTAAAACAAAACTAAATTATCCAAAAATTTAACCCTAAATGATATATAACTTTTTGAAAAAGCTAACAATAAGCAACTTTAAAAAAGGAAAATTTTTTGTAACTTGCAAATAAGCACGAAATAAGCAAAACAAAATGGCAGTATTAGCAAAAACAACCCAACAATAAGCAACTAAATGACAAATAAGCTAAGATATGTCCTACACTACACCTATTAAGCAGCTAAGAACAAAAATAAGCTAAGAATTTAAGACAGATAAGCTAGAAAAACAAATAAGACTCAGCAGTACTAACTTAAAAAGTTAGTGCTGCTAGCTTCAACTTAGTACTGCTAGGCTTAATAAAACACAATGAAATAAGAATTAAGCAATTAAGCTAAAACAGATATTTAACTACCCCTAATGAGCACTCAAGCATAAAAATAAGCAACTAGAATAAGCTAGAATGGCAAATAAGCTAAAAAAATAAACACTTAAAATTAACTTTTAAAAAGGCAAATAAGCTTAAATAAGCTCTAAACTAAAGACAGTAAGCGAAAATGGGCTAAATCTACTCTAAAAAGCTAAGCTAATCCTAAATAAGCAGAAATAATAAGCTAATAAGCAAAAATGCACTAACAGCACTAACAACACTACCAGTACTAACTAAATACACTACCAGTACTAACTAAATACACTACCAGTACTAACTGAATACACTACCAGTACTAACTAAGAAATTCGCACAAATCACTTTTAAACTAAAAAACTAAGCAAGATAAGCACTAAACATCATAACAAAGCATAAATAAGCAACAATTCAATGGCAAATAAGCAAAAAAATAAGAGATAAACAGTTTAAGAGCATATAAAGGACAGATGCAAAACTAAAATAAACGACATGAAAACATTAAGTAAGCATAAGCAGGCATAAACTATCATAAATAAGCATAAAAAGACAGAAAATAAGCAGTTAATAAGCACTTGTACAGTAATAAGCAAAATATGAAAAAGGAAACTTACTTGCTCCCTTGCTCTAAACAGGGATTAAAGAACCTAAATAAGCTCTAAAAACCTACCCAGCTTATAAATAAGCACTCTACTGAACCCATAAGCACTTCCTTTATTTGCTTATCATCCAAAAGCTCAAAATGCCAAATTCCTTACTAATGAAAACTTAAAAGCTTAGATAAGTTTTTGAGAAAGCTTATCCAAAACACCCTGAGTTATAAAAGCTTAGAAGAACTTATGAAAGACTTTTGAAACTTAAAGACACTTAAAACTGGAAAACGGGTTTAAAGAAGAACAAACTTGAATTTCATTAACTTTTAAAAAAATATTACAATACTTGGGAATTAAAAGTGCATAAAACTAACTGGAACTAAACTAGGTTAAAAACTACATATGTTCAAGGGCTTACAACTGCCCTATTTATACAAGAACCAGGAAGATTCTAGGTCTTGTGTTTCTTTGTAGAGAGACTTCAGCTTGTGTGTTTGTTGTGTGAGTGAGCCATAATTACCATCTATGCCATCCATTTTGAGTAGTCCCCAAGCAAATTGATCTTGACCATTGATTTCTTGTCATTTTATTTTGCCGGATGAGGGAGTTGGGGATTTCCAAGGTGTTCATTGATCCATGTGGGGTGTGGGGTTTATAGTTTTAATGAGTTTTTGTTTGTATGCTGGAGGTGGGAGACAATGAACAGTACTTGGGTACTGTTCATTGGCGGGAAAGAGGGGTTTATGTCTGTTTGTTTGAGGGTGCAGGGGAAAGGTTTGTGGAGTTGGCAAAACAAGCCCTCCAAGGTGTATGTATATCTTGCAATAAAGGTCCCTTGTGGTGGATTCAACTTTGGGGGATGGCAGAAATGCCCCCTCAAAGTATATTGAAGTTTTGCAAAGTTAGTCCCTAAAGGGACTAACGAAGGTTAAATGGGAATGGGCCTTAGCAGTTTGGGCCGGCTATAATAATAAAAAGGAAATGGGCCTTTTTATTTAAACTTGGGCTTAAAGTCTTCATGTAATATACTAATGGGCTTGTCCGGCTCATTAGATGGGTTCGGGTGGGCCCATCAAGTATTCTTCGGTGTCGGCTCCGGTTTTGACCGTTGACTTTGTCTTTCTTGGACTTTGGCTTTGATTTGACTTTGGCTTTTCCACGCTTTTCCATTCCGTGCTTGGTTTTGTCCGTTTTTGCTTGATTTTTCGTCCTTTTCTCGGATATCCGTTTCCTGCACAATATAAATGAAAACATACAAATACAATGTATTTTTTGGTACGTTTTTGGTCATTTAAGTCCGATTTTAATGGTGAAAAGTATGTGTAATTAAACGCATACCAAAATCCCCCATACTAAGACGTTGCCGTGTCCTCACGCAATGCTATGAAGTAAGCACTTAGAAACTAAGAATCTCGATCCCCCTCGACTAATAATCTTGAAAAGTAGCAAAGCGTTCGTCAAGGGAATTAAAGACTCATAAGTTTCGAAAAGCCCCGTTTTTACCATTTTTTATATATACACTTATTCCTACACATATTTTTGTATTTTTTTTATTTTTCTCATTTTTTTGTAGTTTTCATATTAAGCAACTAATTAGAACGTTTGACTTTCGTTAGGTTTATAACTTGTAGGGATCATAGAAACAAGATGCAATCATCCAGAAAATGCCCCCAAAGAGGATAAATTATCGTCCCCGACTTTTTCACTTAATTCCAGACACCAAGCTTAAAACGAAATACAGTTAATCATAATTAAGATGCTAACACTACTCATATTGCAACTTGTGTACTTTTCACGCCCGACAATTAATATATATCTTAGGTGTATGTGCTAGTTTAAATTTCAACTTTGGATTCAATGTTTTTGCAAAATTCCTGTTTCACGTTCTAACCCCAAGTAATAATGATTTGAAGCGAGATCATCCATGTAGCGACTTCGTCTTGGCATATCCCAACCATGCGGTTTAAGTTACCGCGGCTTTTTTAGACACCCCACAGAGACTAGTATCGGGACTCACGGACCTTAGGTTTCAAAAACTCTTAGGTTTTCCGTATACACATAGCACTTAAAATAAAATAGTCAAAGTTCAAAAGCATATTTGAATTTAACAAAAAGAGATCTTACATTTATTAAGTCACACTTAAATATTAAACATTGATGCAATTGTAACCCTCGACCTTTTAGAAGGCTGCAACATCGGTAGTGAGCCGACAAGATGCAGCAAACTATATCAGTCTCAGATTTTTATTCTTACTATGGTGCATTCTTTAGAATGGCTGTAACATCTTGTGAGCCGCAAGATACATGCTAACTTTTATCAGCCCACAATATATATTTATTATATATATTTTTTTCATTTGTTCATCATCATTTTGTTATGATATAGAGAAGACTGTCTATTTGAAAAATTCACAGATAAAATAGACTAAGCTAAAGTTTTTGCTAATAATACATAAAAATTCATGAAATCAGTTTAAACTCCAAAAGTAGCACGTATAATATATCAGTTATTACGAGCTTATGAGAGAAAAAGCTACAAATTACACACATGGCTCTTAAGATTTCCTAATAATCCTTGTTAGCTTCCAACACATACTTAACTCTATCATTTTTACGTTCTTCGCGAATATTCGGGAACACTTAGTCTAAATGTTAAGGAACAAGCTAGAGCTCAACATGCTCGATCGAGTCAAAATTTATTCTTATTCTACCCAGCAGAAATCAAATTGTAAAAAAACACTTAATTTTTTAATTTTTGAAAATTTTAAATTTTTTTTCATTTTTTTTGAAATTTTGGTGGTAAAAACGGGATTACATGAAAACAACGGCTGCAGGCACAATCAAATCGAAGATCCCCCCCATACTAGAATGAAACATTGTCCTCAATGTTTTACGAAGGGTCTCTACGTAAATCCTAGCGGGCCGTTTATGAATTATGCAAAAGAATAAACGAAAGTCGATAAGATTAGGATATCGATTCCCAAAATGAAGCCTGAGGATATGACGCCTCTTTGAGATCGAAGGACAAAAACCCGCGCGCAACGAAGGGCTCAAAAATCTAGGACATCCTGGACAATGAGGGGGGGGGGGGTTGGGTAACCACATAAAATACAAAACACAGAAAGGAAAGAGGCAAGCCTCTCACAACAAAAAACACTTATCTCATTACTACAATATACATAACTACGATAAGAAAGGGGTGCCTTCCCAGAAGCGCTTGTTTTAAGGGTCACTAAGCTTGGACCTAATCCTCGTATTCATTTGTCCTTGGGAAGGTTTGGAGATCCGGTATATCCATTAGCAGGACTCCCCTACAAAATATGCTTCAGTACGATGTACCATTTACTTTGAAGTTTGGCCCCGGAGTTTTGGGATAACTCAACGGTGCCATACGAAAAGACTTGAACAATGGTAAATGGTCCTGACCAGCGGAATTTCAACTTGCCAGAAAAAATTTTCAATCTTGAGTTAAAGAGAGGACTTGATCCACCGACGTTGAAAACGCAGTTTTTTGATCTTTGCGTCATGGGATCCCTTAGTTTTCTATTGTAAAAATCAAAGAATTTTCGTAGGCTTGATCACGCATTCATTTAAAACATTGAGTTGAACTTTGCCGTTTGATCTCATGCGGTCTTGAGATCAAAGTTTGCAGCTTTAAGGTCCCAGTAAGCTTTGGCTCCAACTCAATCGCAGATGACATGCCTTTCCATACTACAAGCTATTATAGAGATGCACCCGATGGGTTTTTGTACTATACGAAAGGCCCATGAGAGCGTCATCCAGTTTGTCTGACTAAGAGGCAACGATTTTCGCCCACTGTCCTTACAAGACTTCATATTTAAGCCAACGATTCGATACTCAACCCTGCCCACTTGTTTGTTGGTGATACGCGGTGGAGAGATGATGAGTGACTCCAATATTTAATAAGCATGACCTTTGCAAACATTGTCCCATTGCAAAAAAGTGTTCCAACGATTTCACTTATGATACACGAGGGGCACCGAATCTGGGAAAAGAGAGATTTTAAGAAAATTGCAACACAAACGGAGCAGACGTTGGTGGGGACGCTTTCCTTCAACCCATTTGTGACAGGTATCCACAGCCACAATATGTATTGTTTTCCTTTTGATGAATGGAATGGTCCCCATGAAATCTATGCCCCAAACGTCAAAGATTTCACAAACTTGGATGGAAAGTTTTGAGGCATACCTCATCCTTTGGTAAATTTTTCCTTGTCGTTGGCACGATGAGTCGCAATTTATAAACTAACTCGTGGGCATCTTGTAAATAGTAGGCCAAAAGAAACCGGCATCAAAGACTTTTTGGCGTGTCAGATTTTGCACGTGATGTCCCTGCCGTGGGGTCATTGATGCATACTTCGTTGGACCCCACAACTTTAGGCGAAGCTTTTTCATTAGCCCGTGCAACGGAAGCACGCTTCACGAACCTACAACTTTTGGAAATTTTAAAGCCGAATCCTTCAACTTTAGGAGAATCCTTCTTCAAAGCCCGTATCACCGAGGTCCATTTTGAGGACGAGCGGACCACCATAGACATCGCCAAAACAAACGACCTAAACACAAGGGTACATGTTCAAGATCTTGAGGAAACGATTCACCATAATCCGAACAAGGTAGAAGTTGTCAAAACAAGTATGGTTGCTACTTTTGAAGAACACGAGCAACAAGAAAACCAAGATAATCTGAATGAAATTTCTAAAGAAAAAGATGACGGCAAACCACCAATTTTCACCGACATTTTTGGCATCAATGGTGGTAATGATTCAAGAACTTCAGGTTCGGAGACACCTGCGAAGGAAGTAGTGGACAACGGTATCGAAAGTGAGGTGGTTGTCGGCCTTCCGAAGGAGTTTCAAGAAGGAGATGTGGTTGATGCATTGTCAAGAGTGGAGCAGAAAAGTTTGGGAAATTGGAAGGAGTTGGATAATGAATCAAAAGATATAATATTAAGTGTGTGAAAATGTGAAAATGAAACAACTAACTAACCACCCTCTCCAAGGCATGGATAAGGTATATAACTTACATACATGGCCGGCCATAGGCCTTAACGGGCTTTCCATGGGCCTTAGGCCAGACTAGCTTACTAGACTAATCATATGTTAAACTACGGGCTAAGACTATTACAACTTGGAAGTGACCGATACTTTTCTTGTTTCCAACAATCTCCTCCTAAGGGAGGTCACTCCATTTTACAAAATTTTAAACCTAGCATACTATGCTACATCTGTAGTCTTCAGCTCGTAAACTTCATTTCTTGATTTTCCCTTGTGAATATGTTGTAGTGATCATTGACTTTGGAATAGAGCTAGTTCCTTTATCTTTACTTGTAAGTGAAGATGTGATCTTGAGCACTGTGAGATCATCAACCAAGCATAATCTCATTTCGCCATCTTGTGACTTTGCCATCTTGTGATCTTGTGACTTCTGGACCGACATGCTCATACCATTCTTGGTTTGTTGACTTGGAAAGCTTTAATATTGCATCTTTCTTGAAATTCTTTAACTTTAACACTTCGTCACTTTAAGAAAGACGTTCGGTATCAGAGTAGCGGAAGTCTTGAAACATGTACTTGAGCTTTCATGATGTCTCTATGTTTGTCGGTCGGGTATGAGCATGTGGTTATGAATCTTGTGAGTCAGCTGGAATCAGGTACCTTCACCACCATCTTTAAGTATCCTGCATTAAAACAGTTAGCAATAAAGCGGGGGGACGAATATGGCTTTGTCATTCGCCCGTGTTTGGTTGGAGTAACCTTCAAATCCGTGAGGATTGACTTGTGATCAGGTAGATTCAATTTAAGAAGAATCTCCTTGATAGGATTTCCAGCTGAAGTATAGAATCTTTCTAACACATATGTATTAGATTCATCAAACTCAGCATGTTCTCATTACCAGAACGTCTCAAAGCAGACAGCACGATAAGAGTGAACCAGCGAGTTACTATCTCACTGATTGAAATAGAAAAGTCGATTTGAAAATCACTCGATGTGTCACTTGCTAAAATAGTTTTGTGACACATCGAGAGTGTTGATCATTTCAAAAATTCGTCATCAATCGTCAATTCATAACCTGGAACAAGTTTGATTCGTATAGAATCGCACAAGTCACCTACCATGAGCTTGTTTGATGTTGGCTCAAGCAGGATTTCCATCTTCATTGTAAATGAAATCACTCGGATGTTCTGGCAAAATCACTAGAATAATGCGTAAGACTCTTTATATATTTCTTGTTATTCACATTGTGTGACTTAACAAGCAGAATTTGACAAATGTCCTAATGAGATTTATGGATGATCTCTTTTGGCTCTAGACTTAATAGTGCACTTTGATTTTAGTGATCGGAGGCTGGAGCAGACTGCCACCTTTTCAATATCAACTAACTCGGAGTGAGAAAGTCGATAGAAATGCGTGTAATCTCCGTGAGAAATGAAACAAGAGTCTTTTGAGAGACCTTGAGTGGCTAGGGAGGGTTGTGCATAGCGTCACTAGGTCCATGACAGTCTTCAATGCCAGACAACACCTTAGTGTTTCCGACAGTTTATGTATTGACCCGGTTTCTGCCTAAGTGTATGGAGGGATTTTTTCTTTTTACCCCTTATCCTTACAATCTATTTAATTCTTCACCCTTCCATTGCTTTACGAGACTTCATAACAAACACTTGTTGGGTTTCATTCCGTGCTTAGTTCCATCTCATCGGCACTTTCCCGATTTCTCACTTTTACTCCTTTTGTATCATACCTAAGGACTTCTACACTAACTAGTGGATATCCCTGGGTAGATCCCTCCGGTTCTGGTTGGATCATGGGATTTGAATACCTATGCCTAACCACCTTATAACTCCATAAATTTAAGTACATGGTCGGTCTTTTGGGTATTCCATCACAATCAAAACCAAAATCATTGAAAAAAAATTCAATCAAAGTGTTTGATATAAATATAAAAAGATTTACACTTTGAGAGTTTTTCATCATTACTAAAAGCTCCCCTTAAAATGTGCATCGTAATCGTAGTACATGCTAAGTGTGGAGTGCATTGAGTCCATTTTATACAATCACATTTCAATATAAATTAGATGCAGTTTAATCACATTTTCTCCCCTTATCCAAAATGTTAATCCCTTGATATTTTGGATATCAATTGATTAAACGTTCGGGGACAAAATGTTACACAATATCTAATAGGAACATTATAATGCTCCCCCTCAATATTTGAGGGTATATAAGATAGTGCTGAGTATAATAATTTGAAGAAAATTTTTGAATTTACTAAGAAATTCTTGAAAATTTTGTACTCGAGCACTCCTTATTATCACCATAAGTCTACACTACATATCTACAAATTCACAAGTTTAAATTATTAACGAGATTTGACCTGAGTGATGAGAACATCATATGATAGAATCATATGGTTCTTTGTAGCAGCCGAAGGTCTTCCCCATAGTCTCTCTTAAGAAGTTGTCTTAGCTTCCCCCTAACTCAGCAATCCTTCCTTGAGTAGATTCAAAACTTTTTTGCAAGCCGCATCAAGCAGTCATAATGTATAAAGCCCAGATATCTAAAGCACACAATTAACCCTTTCAATAATTTGATACCGTAACATCAAAGTCAATTAAGTCCTGGATGAGCGCATTTCTCTCTTCAGGATAGTGATGATATAAATTGAAACACCAAAGTCAACTACGTCTCGGATGTCACAATTATTCCTTCTAAATAGTTGAAATGATAACTCCAAAGTCAACTAAGTCTCGAAAGTAGACATTTCTTCCTACAGGATACTGACAATCTAAAGGAATCATCATACCTATGTGTACCTCTTCTATCAAATATATCTACTTCTTTTAAGAATAAGCTTAGAGATTGACCGGTCGGGTAAAACATTAATTGAATCAGACAGAATTCTTCTCACGTTTTAAATAATTATACTCCCAACACTTCCCCCTTCAATGCTTACCGAGACTTCATAACTAACACCTTGTTGGGTTTATTCCAGTGCTAGCTCCATCTCAGTCGGCACTTTTCCCGATTCTCACTTTTACTCCTTTTGTATCATACCTAAGGACTTCTACACTAACTAGTAGATATCCCTGGGTAGATCCCTCCGGTTCTGGTTGGATCATGGGATTTGAATACCTATGCCTAACCACCTTATAACTCTAATTCAATCAAAGTGTTTGATATAAATATCAAAAGATTTACACTTTGAGAGTTTTTCATCATTACTAAAAGCTCCCCCCTTAACATGTGCATCGTAATCGTAGTACATGCTAAGTGTGGAATGCATTGAGTCCATTTTATACAATCACATTTCAATATAAATTAGATGCAGTTTAATCACATTTTCAAAAATAAAACATTAAGTCATCAAAAAATGCTTTTTCTAAGACATTCGACTTCTCAAACAATGACTACAACTCTTTAAATAGAAAACGGGTCACTGTTTGAGGGGGAGAAAATGTCAAATTTCTTCTTCATAATAATAATATGCTCATAAAGAAAAAGGTTTTAAATAATAACAGAATATCTCTCTTAAGGAAAGTTAATTAAGTTTAGCTTATGTGTGCCTTATATGTTATTTGTTTAAGCCTTTAGGGAATATTTTGCAAAATTAAGTCTATAGGTATGATAGTATAAACATTAGGGACTAATTGTGCTATTTGTTTAACTTATAAATGCCTTATAAAACTTATCTATGCAAAATAAAAGGGTATTGAAACTTGAGGGGCCAAATGTGTCAAAAACAAAAATCATTTTATAACATCACTAGACCCCATCTCTTTACACACATAAACACACACTTAAGTTAGATTTTTTTCCTCCCTCTCCCATACACGATCGCCACCCATCCATCCATCATTTCAAGTCGTTTTCAAGCCTAAGGTACAACATATAAATCGTTCTACATTACCTAACCTACCAACATCTCAAAGGAATTTGGTTTCCATCCATTTTTAATCTCAAAATCCCTAATTCTTAAATTAGGGTTCTTGAAAATCAAACTGGCTAAAAAGCCAAATTATTTGAGGGGTTTTGTAGTTTTTGGTGTGGAATGTACTAGTTTAACTCGGTTTTATGAATGCTTAACATATGAACCGAATATGATTAATTGTTTGTACGAAATTTTAGGTTTTTTCAGTTTCAATGTAATATGTTAATGTGTTTTGTGTGGGAATGTTGTTTTAAGCATTCTTGAATGTGTTTGAATCATTAAAACATGCCCTTGATTGTAGTGTGTTGTATAAATGTGCGTTAATGGTTAAATGTGCTCGTTTTGTGTATGCTATTGATGATTCTGTGGATTCACGTTGTTATCATGTCCCTAAGCGTGGTTCTTGTGATTTAAATGCTAGTACATCAAGTTTGAATGCTTAAAAATGACTTGATTGCGAAATGTTAACAATGAACCGAACAACATGCACTCTTTGTGAACCGAACAACTTACTCTGTTTTGAATCCGAACAACTAGTGTTATTAGGAATCGAACAACTTAGTTGATAGCAGGAACCGAACAACTAGTGTTATTAGGAACCGAACAACTTAGTTGATAGTAGGAACCGAACAACTAGTGTTATTAGGAACCGAACAACTTAGTTGATAGCAGGAACCGAACAACTGTTGTTATTAGGAACCGAACAACTTAGTTGATAGCAGGAACCGAACAACTGTTGTTACTTGGAACCGAACAACCCTGAAGTTAGAAGGAACCGAACAACTTAGAGCACTAAGGAACCGAACAACTCAGTGTAATTAAGGACAAACAACTGCATGTCCTTTGGGAACCAAACAACTAGTCTACTTAAGGAACCGAACAACTTGATCATTAAGGATCCGAACAACTAGTTTTCTTCCTTAGAAATCATGTTTGCCTCCAAGACCCAAAACACTTAAGATCAAAATTTCAATTTAAAAGGCGATTTAAAAATCTTAATTAGGGTATTAATTAAACTTGGTTAATTATTCACTCTAAAACAAGTTAAGTTAGCTTAAGTTTGTCCTTTTAATAGATAATCTTAATAAGTGCAAAAAGTCTTCAAGTTCCTCCATTCTTAAGAAACTTCACATCATGAATCAACTTTACGTGCTCACTCAATAGGTCTCTATAGTATATTGTATAAAATTAGTTGAACTCAACTGTATTGAACCTATTCATAGCAGAATCAAGGATACTACAAATAGCCTCACAACATGCACTAAATGATAATTAGTCACCCCATCTGACGTCTTAAGATAGGGAAAAGCAATCTCCGACTAAGCTCAATCTCAAATCCAAGGAACCTACTCTTCAAGTGGCATTAGATGCTCTCAAACTCACTCCATTCTACAACGCATTTGAGATCACTGCTGATGTACCAGAAATATACATGCAAGAGTTCTGGGTCACTGTCTCCAGACATCATTCTTCACTTCGTTTCAAGTTAAATGGAAAAAGTCACACTGTTAATGTTGACAACTTCAGAGATATGCTTAAGATTTGCCATAAACTCCCTGTCATATATTTGAAAACCCCCACTTGAAGAGGAGATCCTATCTTTTATTAAAGACCTTAGACACACTAGGGAGATCAAGTTTTTATCTGATGTCAACGTCAACCACATGTATCAACCATGGATATCATTTGCTGCCATAATCAACAAGTGTCTAAGTGGAAAAATTACTGATCTGGAGAGTCTTCGACTGTCACGTGCTCAAATTCTTTGGGAAATGTATCATAACAAGACTGTTGATTATGTCTACTTGCTGTGGGAAGATTTAGTGTATCAAGTGGAAAACAAAAATTCTAAGAAGAACAATGACATGTACTATCCACGATTCACCAAAGTCATTGTAGACTACTTCATGGCAAAGGATCAGGGAATCCCAAAGAGAAACAAGATGTTTTGGCACTATGCGAGGGATGACTTCATGTTACCACATAAGAGTCCATTTTCCTAAAAACATGACACACAAAGTATATGTGCTAGGTCTCCCTCAGCACTTGACCAATCAAGATATGTTGGAGTCCGAAGCCTACATGACTTACCATGCTTATGCTACTGGTGAAAAGACTCCAAAACCAAAAACTACAAAGAAGAAAGTTGATTCTGAATCATCTCCTAAGACGAAGTCTACTCAAGCTTCTAAAGGTAAAAGAATCATGACCTTAGCTAAGGGAGATAAACCTGCCAAGAAGTGGCAATCTACAACAAAGTCAAAAGGTCTAACAGTGCTATCTGAGGTCGCTTTGATTGAAAGGAGCAAGATACAAACTCACAGCTCTCACGCTATTGGCTCAGGTGATGGAGTTGACATTCAGTCAAAGGTTCCTGATGAGCAGCAACAAAACATATCTGGTACAAATGAAGGAGCTGGTGACGAACCAGAGGTTTTTGATGTACCCTCTTACAGATCAGAGAGTGAAGAAGAATCTTGGACATACAGTCAAGGAGAGGATGATGAAGATAATGATGAGCATGACAATGAAAATGACAATGATGATGAAGATGATGATCAAGAGAATGTCAGTGGAGAACCTGAATCAGATGATGACGGAGATGATTTTGTTCACCCAAACTTGTCAACATACAAAGCAGATGATTAGGAAGAAGAAAAAGAAGACGAAAAAGCAAATGATGATGATGAAGTGTCTTCTGATCAGAAGGTTTCAACACTACCTGATTATGAAATGACAGAAGAAGAAGAAAATCAAGAAGATGATGATGTTATGGGAGGAGAAAAAGAAGATGAAGAAGATAAGGAACTGTACGGAGACTTGAATCTCAACCTAGATAGAAGAGATATTGAAATGATAAATGCTCAAATTAATCAAGAGAAGGAAGAGGTTCACGTGACTTAAAACTACTGATCTCCAGTAGAGCAACAAAAAAGCTCCTCAGTTTTCATTAGATTGGTGTCTATATTCATAAATCACTCACATTAGTATTCGACTCTATTTTTAAATCCAAATGTTCATACGAATATTCCTGTCCAATGTTTCATTTTTTGATTTATTTGTTTCTTCACTAAACTAAAGACACCTTCTTCTAACACTACAATTCCTCAAACACCCATTCTAATCATTCAACCTCAACAACAAACACATGATTCCGCAACAACAACAACTATTCCAACAACAACCTTGCCAGAAATCCCCAACTTTGCATCTCTATTTGGGTTTAAACGAAGGGTTTCCTCATTAGAGACTGAACTGTCTAAGCTCAAACAAACCAATCAATTTGCTGAAGCTGTATCATCTATTCTGGTCATTGTTGATAACTACCTTGCATCTAAGATGAAAGATGCAGTGAATGTGGCTTTTCAGCTACAATCCAACAAGCTCAGAGAAGAAGCTCAAGCCAAGAATGACGAATTTCTTAAACAGATAGACTCAAACATTAAGGCCATAATCAAGGATTAGGTTAAAGCTTAAGTATCCAAGATCATGCCAAAGGTTGAGAAGTATGTCATAAAATCTTTAAGAGCTAAAGTGTTGGCTAGATTATCTAATCAACCTCAAACATCTTATGCTACAGCAGCATCTCTCTCAGAATTCGAGTTAAAGAAGATTCTCATCGACAAAATTGAAGAAAATAAATCAATGAACAGATCAGACATTCAGAAGAATCTCTATAATACATTGATTGAATCGTATAACTCGGACAAGGACCTCTTTGTCTCATATGGTGATGTGGTGACCCTAAAGATAGGACGTTGGGGGTATGATCAAGAAAGCAAGAGATGAAGAACTCCTCCTGGATCAAACCGAGGGACAAAGCAAAGGAGATCAAACAAGGAAGAGTCATCAAAAGAAGCAACTCAAAAGGAGTCCAAGTCTACAAGTTCTTCCAAAGGTGCATCCAGATCTCAAACAAAATCATTAGGCAAGTCTGCTCAAGCAGAGGAGCATGGTCCAAGGGTTGATGATTTGGAAGAACCATTGCATCAAGAGTTCAACACAGGAAATGATGATGTATCGCCTGTAAGAGAGATAATAGTTGTTGATGAACGACTGTGGAATCCATCAGGCTCTTAAACTCCTAATCGTGAATGGAACAAAACAAAGACTATTGACGACCGACCTCCTCAATCATGGATGACTCAGTTGGCTCAAGCTTCAGGCACACAATCCTCATTTAATGAGTTTCTGGCTACTCCTATTGATTTCTCTGCTTTTATCATGAACCGGCTCAAATTAAACAATTTGACTCAAGATGTGTTGACTGGTCCAACATATGATCTCATGAAAGGCACGTGCAAATAGTGTAGGAAATTAGAATACCACTTTTGAAGAAGTATTCAAAGCTACCATTGATCAGTTAGATTGGCATAATCATGAAGGAAGACCTTATCCCCATGATCTCAGCAAGCCCCTTCCTTTAATTCAGAATGTACGAGGTCGTCAAGTTATCCCTTTTGATCACTTCATCAATAATGATCTTGAATATCTGAAATGAGGGAGCCTAAGTCAAAAATATACAACCTCACTTACCAAGACGAAGGCTGCTGATTACAGTCATGTTAAATGGATTGAAGACAAAGTTCCTAGAAGTATATGGAGTCCGGTATAAGTTGTTTACAACAAGCATGCCTATTGGGGAACATATCATTAGGGACCAAAACGTCAGAGATTCTATGGATATGATACCAACATGGAAACGTTAAAAGATGTCTACTCAAGACACAAGATCATTGTTGTTACCAGTCTCAAGATCATGGATTTCTTTGGTTACAAACATTTGGAAGAGATTATTGTTCGAAGGCAGGACGATCAGCTATACAGGTTTCGAGAAGGCGATTTCAAAAGACTTCATCGCCAAGACATTGAAGATATGGTTAGATCTTCTCTTGTTCAAGGTAAGCTGACTCAACTTAATTTGGAAAAAGATTAACGAGTTTGCACTAAATATGGCTTTGAGAATGTACACGAGACCATTAACCAATCAAGAACGTAGAGTAGGATCCTACACAGGCAGTTGAAAGCTACCAGAAAAGATAAATCTCACAAGACTAGACTCATAACCGATCAGATCTCAGAAAAATACTCCCAAACTGCTTACCATGATATCCAATGCATTATCTCTTCAAGATGACATGGACATAAATTGTTTGATGCGCACTAATGAACTTTACAAGTTCAGTGACGGCACACAAACCATGGTTCGCACCGCTCTGATACCAATTGAAGAATATTAGTAATCTCTAACAACAAGAACTAGAGAGAGAAAGTGGGAAGGAAGGAGGTATTTTAGAGAGAGAAAGACAAGAACATGAAATGCATTACTATGTGAAAATACAACCAACCAACCACCTATCCAAGGCATATAGAGGTGTATTTATACTTACAAATGGCACGTGGGCTTGGGCTTGCGTGGACTAATCCATGAGCCTTTACTAACTAACATTGATAATTTCAAAAATTGCTTTACAGACTAATGACTGTTATTTATGGAAGTGACCGACACTTTTGTGTTTCTAACAAAAAGCACTTTTTATATCCATTTGATACACCACAAAATCTTTAAAGGAATCATAAGCTAAAAATAGCCTAATTGCTTTAATTCTTGCAATAGGGGCAAATACTTCATCATAGTCAATCCCTTCTCCTTGTGTGTACTCTTGAGCAATCAATCTTGCTTTATTTCTTATCACAACTCCTCTTTCATCCTTTTTATTCCTGAAAACCCATTTAGTGCCTATAGTCCTTTTTTAATTTGGTAAATCTACCAGAGTCCAAACTTTTTGTAACTGAATTGTAGAATCTCTTCCTGCATAGCCTCTATCCAGCTTTGGATCTTCAATGCATGGAATTAAACCTTTTAGTTTCTTCCTGTGATAAAAAGCAAGCAAACAAGCAGTTTTAAAGGTCTTTATGGTTTGTTCTTTGTTGAATAATACTAACGAACCCATGCTCCTCCAAATTCTTTGACATGTTTCTTGTTTGTGTAGCTGATTGCAAATCTCCAATCACTTCATTGAGAGGATGATCTTTATGAATTCTTGTAGTTAGAATAGGACTGACTTGGATTGTTGTATCTAAATTGTTCATGTCAGCCTTTACACCAACATCTTCATTATCTCTTGAGAGGTCAAATATGCTTATATCTTCCAAAGCAGTCCAATTTAGATCAAGTAGAAGTTCAATGCTTATTTTTCCACCAACAACATTAACTTCATTTGTGCTAGCAGCATTAACATTGTTAGTGCTGTTAACATTATCTTCTTTCTCTTGATCTTCACTTTCACTTTTTGTTCTTAGATTTTCATTTACCTTCTTTTCATCATCACTTGAAGGTTTAGATCCATAATCTTGAGAACTCTTTAGACCTTGGGAAAAAGTTAGATCAACAGTCCATAATGGTAGCAAAATATAATCTTTGATAGGTTCTGTCTCCTTTCTAGCTTGACCTGCATTATCACTTGCTTTTGTACCTACAAAACCATTAGACAATGTACCTGTAACAATTAGCTTATAATTCAATGTTCTTGTTAGTGCATCAATATCAAATAGCCAATCTGGTCTACTACCTACAACATTAGGTGTACTCTTACTAAATCTAATATGCAAGTTTTTTTCCACTATCCTTGTTCTAGTATTTAATACTCTAAAGGCTTTACTATTCAAAGAGTATCCTACAAAGAAACCTTCATTAGCCTTACCATCAAATTTGCCTATGTGATCTATGGTATTGAGAATGGTAACAGGACACCCAAATGGTCTCATAAAACTTAAAGTTTGTGTTCTACCATGAAAACGTTCATATGAGGTCTTGTTATGAGGCTTAACTACTAACACTTTATTTTGCACATAGCAAGCAGTATTAACTGCTTCTGCCCAAAAAGTAGTTGGCACCTTAGAATCAGCTAGCATAGTCCTGGCAGCCTCAATTAGTGTCCTATTTCTCCTCTCCACAACTCCATTTTGTTAAGGAGTTCTAGCATACTATATTGTCTCAAAATACCCTTCATCTCACAAAACTAATTCATCTTTTTGTTTTTGAACTCAGTCCCATTACCACATCTAATCACCTTAACCTTATGATCTAATAGATTTTCTATCCCAGTTATAAAGGACTTAAGAATGCCACTAGTATCATCCTTAGTAGCTAGAAAGAAAACCCATGTAAATCTACTTTAATCATCTGTGACAACTAGGCAATACATTTTCTTCATAAGGCTTTTTACAAATGTTGGACCAAACAAGTCCATGTGAAACAAATGTAAAGGAAGACTGATTGAGTTCTCTGTAAAGGAAGACCAACAACTTCTTTCCTAATTCTGGCCTTTTATTTGGTTTTATATTGATCGTCCTTGACGTGTTTCCTCTCTAACTAACGAAAGTAGAAGGGGGTAGTCATTGTTGGGTGGAAAGGATGCAACGGACCCCTTGCGTGGCCTTGTTACTTTGTATTCCGGTATTACCCTTCTGAACCCTTCCTTCGGTGACTGCGAGTTAGTCATGTTTTTCACTTTTCGCTAGACTCAGATAGATTGGGATGCCGGGTCCCATGGATGGTGCCAAATGTTAAGGTAAATTTACGTTTGCTACTTGGGCTTAGTAAAATTACTTCAACGGTAATGAATATCAAGATCAGCTTGGTTCCTCTAGAGCTTAGCTGAAAATAAGAAAGAACACCATTAGCTCGCCCCGGGGTGTGAATCCGGGACCAACTTTGGCGTAAGAGTAAGTATGGTGATATGAGATAAATGAAGAGACTATTTAAAGTATGGTCCGGAGTAGGTGTTGTGTTTTATCTTGGGGAAATGGATCCTCCTTTTATACTATTTGGGATTCGCTACAAGACATAACCATGGGGCTCTTTCTTTGTATGATCTGTCGGCTATGTGTCATCCTTAGGACAATGGTCCTATACAAGGACTGTACCTTTGTCGGAGTGTCCTTTGATACCGCTGCCTTAGGACGGAGCTAATGAATTCGGACCTGATGTGTCCTTCCACCCACCAGCTTCTCTAAAGTTCTGTTGATAGCTTCAGACCTGCCGTGTCTTTTGATAAGTCAGCTTCTCTGAAGCATTTCCTTAGTTTTAGCCCGTGCTAGTTTAGCAGCACTATCTAAGCTACTTCCTTCGTCCAGATGTTCCGGGGGAGACTATACCTCATCATGTCCCCCCAGTCTAGTATGAATGTCACTAAGGCTTTCGTGCTAGACTCATTAAGTTGTGATTAAGAGTTAGAAGTCTCCTTTTGCTTATTTGAATACGTGGATCGTCCTTCTCCACTAGATAAG